>WWET01003561.1:11735-22749 GCA_011038615.1 Limnodynastes dumerilii | reverse complement strand
CTCCCCTCTGTCTCGCGTAATTTCAGACCCCCGCGCGCACGGAAAGCACGCGGGGGTCTGGATCCGGTCCATAGTGAGGAATATGGAATTAAAATACTGATAGTATTTCCTGCACTTAGGCATCCATTATGAAACGCTAAATCTGGTGGGTCTAGTTATGTAATGTTATCGCATAGCGTGTACACTGTAAAAAAATGTACAGTGTGCCATGTGAATGTGTCACATTTGCGGGTGTCTGGATCTGGTCCCTTGTCCTGGAAAACAATATCTACTTTGTGTATTTGCATTGGCACATTCACAGGCCTAGAAGGCTATTTAGCAAATACAGCATGCAATCCAGTAATTTCCTTCCATCAGAAAGTGAAAACTTTTGCACCTCTGGTCATCCTGGCCCATAATTCTGTGCACTTTCCTTCATTCGAAAGAGCCTTTGTTAATGTTATGTAAGTGTCTATTAGTGAGTCTTTCAGTGATGTTGCAGATGATAATCCTAATTACAATGTACACTTAAATAAGGTCTTTATACATGAAAATAAACTCTATTGCACATTGTACAAATGATTTAGTGGAATTTACTATAAAGTCTAAAATTATGAAATAATTGTTATGTGTTCAATATAGTGCAGCACCTCTCTATAACTTCTTAACTAAACAATATCTAAGATGCAATGTTTGGTAAATAGCATCCTTGGTGCACACAATGGTCAAACCTTTACACTAGCCAAATTGTAGGTAAATGTGAATTTTAAAAATTCCTACAATAAAAAAAAAAATAGAATGATATAGAACATATATCATGGCGTAATATCGTCCCAACCTCCTGCCTTAACCCGAGGGGTCCTACCAGGTCCTGCAGAACCACGGTAAAGAAGGTGTACGTCTTTGATCAGAGCTATCACTTCCCCAGTCTCTGGTATGGCCATCCTCTTTTCAATTCTTGGATCTAAAAAGGAAGCTTAAGCAGCCTGGCATACCATCTTAGCTTCCTACAGGACCTACTGCGACTTCCTACAGGGAACTACCCCTCAACTATTAACTGTACTCCCAACAGGGGAAAATGTCCATAAAACTAGGAAACCTTAACTAAACATGACAAAAACAACATTTACCAGGCTAACCCTAAGCATCCAAAGCAATCCTTATCTTGAGGAGAGGAAGGGTATGAGGAAAAGGGTACTACCAGGGTAGGCACAGTCCACTTGTTGCCAGACAGTCACCAATAATTTCCATTGAAGCCCTGCTGTCCCCTTGACCTTTGGAGCCTTACAGTGGTGGGTGGGACTAAGATCCTCTGGGATCTTGTGAAGTGGCCTACTGTGGCTTTCTTGGTGGTCTAGGGGGGTGTCCAGGTACCCAGTGCTATATCACCCCGTGGTCTAGGGAGGGGTATCTCTATATTCCATCTGACTGTGGGCGGGGCTAAAACCCTGATGGTCTAACAAGCGTGGTGTACCTCCTGGTGGTCTAGTGAGGAGTGTGTGGCAGAGTCAGAACCTCTTGTGGCTTAAGGGCGGGGGTCCTTACCATTTTCCTGGTGGTCTAGGGAAGAGGGTTTTCACCTGATTCTGGTAGTCTAGGGGGAGTCTGACTTCCAGCCCCACCTGTACCTCAGATCAGACACTCACGAGCCTATTAGATCTTTTGCATGACTCTGGCTGTACACAGGGACCTGTTCTGCTGTGCACACTAGCCTCCTTTCCCGCTGTAGCTGTTTTTATGCAGTCAGGTGGGGGCGGAACCAATGACACAGCAAGCCTAGATTGGCTGGTTGCTGGGGCTCCTGATTGGTCAGTCTCTGCTGGCCAATCCAGGCCAATAGAGACGTTCCAGCACGGCGCGTCGTTCCCCCATTAGTCCTCGGCGGATCCTTCCAAACCTGCCGGGGCACCAAAGGGGGCCGACGCGACCAACCCGTACCGCCGCTGACTGCCGAACCTCCCTGGTGCCACAGGTAAGGTATCTACAATAATATATATTTCAAATTTTACCATTCTGCTCCCATTAGCAGTAACAATATAAACTTTTACTCATCTGACTTTTTAGGGGAGGACAGGTTGTGAACCCCCAGTCTGACCCCTCTCTGCTGCCACCTGAACAGTACAATTAAGTGCTGCCGCTGCAGGGGGTTAACCCTGATCTTCCCTGGCCATGTCTACTAGTAATGTTTAGTCATCCAACTGTCAGGAACATGACAGCTGATTGGCTGAACAGTAAATAAGCACTAACACTACATGAGATTTGCTGTATGACGGATTGTGTGCCCAGGGGGTAAAGAAGTGTCACTCAGCTGATCCTACCAGAGGTGATGCTTTCTTGTATTAATGAAACTTAATTTAATAGACACGTTTGCACAATTAGTGGGGACATGGGTGCTGCATTTGCAACATTAGTGGAAACTCAGTGGAAACATTAACACATATATCCTCACCATGCACTGGTAGAATTATGAGCCTTGCTATTTTAGGTTTACCATACGGTCACAATCTTGGTGGATATAGTACCTAATCTGAGACCCCAAATTACTTGAGCACCATCTGCAGCCACAAGGGAAAAAGCAACAAGGCCCCTTCCCACTATATAGAGCCGAGTGTCTATCTTAAGAGCTGGCAACACATGAACTACACAGATGTGGATGAGGCATTATCTACTTGAGGGTGTTTTTCAGACATCCCATCTGGTGGACTGGTACTGGTGCATAACTCTTCAAAATTGCAATTAACTGAAGATTTAATTGCTATTTTGAAGAGTTACATGATCCTAATTCTAGATGTTTATTAAATTGATACTTAGTCTATGTTTGAAACATTAATTTTCTATTTTTTTTAGATGGTTATTGATGGTACTCTATGTAGTCACATTATTAAGAATTTTAATATATACCAATAAAGTTTAAACATTTTATGCCAATATGCCTTATGCACCCCTTGGGCCTGACTTCAATTTTCAAAACAGCAATTTATCAGAATCTATCCAGTCTGAGAGGGCTCTTTATAAATCATAGTCCTGGGGGCCATATTGCCTAGAAACTACACTGAAAGAAAATAAGTACGGTATACTTTGTAATGTGCACTAATAGAGGCTCCTGTAGACATCCATATAACACATGCAGCACTAAAAGATCTACTTTAGAACATTCTCTTTAAAGTGTGGATTGCCTTTCACCACATTGTCAGTATATATAAATCCTTAAGACAGAAGACACATGACAGTGTGGGTGAGACAAATATCCAGCATTACCGTTCATTTGTAAATTGCACGGGAGTGGATAAAAGGATTTTTTTAGACCACGAAGCTTTTAGCAACATATCATAACGGGAGAAGATGTATCTCTATAAAGCTATAAAGCACAGTGGCATATAAATGTGCCTTACTTACTCTATACTATCATGCTATAGCCTATAACAATGTGCTATATAATAATCAGCATGTCCTGTAAAAGTGGGGGAAACATACAAAAAAGTAGAGAAACTTGTAAAACACATAATATAGGTTAATAGAAATAAAGAACCGTATGCAGACTACCGGATGTATAACATATACATCCGGAGTTTAGCGTTTTTTTTACTACTGCGCATGCGTAGTAAATTTTTTACGTTATCTACGTATATTTTCTTTACGTAGATTGTGTATATGCTGTCTTAAAGACCGCATATATGCAATCTATGTAAGGAAAAGATACCCAGATAACGTAAAAAATTTACTACGCATGCGCAGTAGTAAAAAACGCTAAACTCCGGATGTATATGTTATATGTCCGGTAGTCTGCATACGGTACAAAAAGTCTTTGTTAATGATTGAATATATTATACAGGATTGACATCTAGGAAGTAGGAGGAGTAGAAGCATCTTTTTATTTTATGAAAGGGAGAAATAAAAACCCCATTAAAATCATATCACTTAGCTTTCTTTATCAGCTGTAAAAAATTAAACAAAATGACTAGTAGAATAAAATCTATGTATGTTGGGCAGAAATGGCTAAGTACAAATGAAATTGAGAGGTCAGAAGTATTTTAACTTGATTTGAAAATATATCTATGCATGAGGTTCAGGATGGATTCAGTATCTGTAGTCCCAATGAGTTGGAGCAAATGTTTCGGATCGTAACAGCATATCAGAGGTCTCGGGTGACTGTTGTAGAAAAAGGATGAGACAAGGCTACATAGTTTAACCGTACAGGGCTTTGGCAGTCATCGTCCTTTTCCAAACAGTTGTCATGTCAGGTGCAGTCGGGGCCAAGCGAGACAGGTTGTTTGGAAGACCATCACCCAACATTCTGAAGAAATTGGAGGAACTCCAAAATCATCACCCTAGAACATGAATTTAGTAGTACACACGGATACTGTCACCTTTTAGTGGTTTTCCGGCATAGGATGGCAAATTTTTCTAGGGATATCTGCTAACAAGGCTTTGACACATTTCATTCCCTTATGTTTGTCATGGGAAACTTCCTGGAGATTCCAAGCATTGCTTTCAAAAGTAAAATACATAATAAAGATATTAATGGTTATTTACACACTAGAATTATTTAAAGATTTAGGAAATAGGATTTTCCTAGTACCAGACACAATAACAATATTCATATAACAATATTCATATATAATATAGTTTATTTTAATAAATTAAGACTCTTTTTGGATTTTGCTGTTAAAAGTTGATGACATGATAAAAAAAAAAAAACTACTAACATACAACTCCCAGAGAAATCCCAGAATGACAGGACCACAGAAAGTCAGAGCCTGGGTGAGCGATAGTGAGAGACAGATGGAGGCGATTATGGAACTTCTCCAAGGAGCACACCATCCTATGATCCAGTCAGAGCTGGCATCAGAAACTGTGGAGCCCGGGACGCATCACCGGTACGTCACATAGCAGACCTGTGGTAACAGCGGGCCGATGCACAGAGAAGTTCTTCCCCACAAATTGGCCCATTAATGAACATCTCTCAGAAGCAAGCACCAGCGCTGGGATAACACCAATATCTGCTGTTTCAGAGCCCCCATCAGCTCCAAGCCCAGGACCGTAGTCCTGGCTGTCCCCCCTGATGGCAGCCTTGAATCCATAAATTTTATATCCAATGTGCCGATCAGGAGTGGAGTATTTGTTTATGACCTAAAAAACAAGAGGAGATTAGTGTGAGTATAATATCCCTTTTTCTGTTCATCATAAATTGTGGATGCTACACAAGGAGAAGGAAAAAAAGATTGGACAGAAGACAGTAGAAGAGATCGAAATAATAAAAGACCTTATATCACACCTACACCCCAAGAGGGAAATATTGACCATTGGATCTAGGAGGAGGAAAGAAAGCACAAAAGAAATCACAAGGAGAAAATTAGTGGAGAAGAAACAAAAGCTTCTCTGCAGAAATTTATTGGACAAATTAACGACGGACATCATATTTAAGGATTGAACAATCTATTATGTGTAGGAGGACTGTCGTTACTTGTAGAATTTGATACGTGAAGATGGACTATCATTATTTGCAAGAAAGAGTGAAGACATTATTATGTATTAATGAGAAATTATCATACATGCGCTGATACCGATACCCCATATTCTGAATTTTTCTATAGGTAACTGTGTATTTTCCTTTAGTTAGGAGGTACTAAGTTTTTATAAAGGGGGTTATAATATCTTTGGGTGTGACCCCTGTGGGAGGTTGGTATTAGCTGCAAGTGGGGGGAGCCCGGTCCTATAACAACATATTTTGCTTCAATACATGCCATCATGGACAGCGGCATGCAGACTTCTGGGTCCAGCGCCACCTCTTCTCCTCTCTGCGGCATGGCTCTGACTGGTTACCTGGCCATTGCATAGCAACTAAGATGCCAACCAGTCTACTATTGGCTGGAACTCCGGCTGCATGTGATTGGACAGACAGCCCTTTTATTAACCAGCAGTCCTTAGCTTGCTGCTGGTTGTAGCATTTGCTCAGTCAACATGTGCCTGCATTTCTTCAGTGGATTTCCCCTGTCTTGCTTGTACTAGTCTGTCTTATTCTCTCCATTTGTGGACCTGACTTGTTCTTGGCTTCCTTCCTTGCCTCTGGTGCTCCTTCCTAGTCTTGTCTTGTTTTAGCTGTTTATTGTAGTGCCCTGTCTTTGTGTTTTTGTATTCCTTCCCCTATTGTGCTATTACTATCCTCATTAGTGTTTGTGCAATCCACCGCCATACCATACCTATACTGCTATTACCTTCTGCACTAGCACTATATTCTGTGCTACTACCATCTGCACTAGGGAACCTGTTTCTGCTATGCACCTTAACTCATCATTTTTAATTTCTTTGTCACCTTGTACCTCTCATCTCAGCTTCCTACTACAGCATTCTGTTGTATCATCTGCCAGCTGTGTGTTAGCAAAGCCTTCTCCGATCCCAAATGCTGTGCCATGTACTACCTTCCAAGGGCCACGATCTGCTTGGTGGCTTTCGCACAAACCTGTCCTCACCACTAGAGCCTCCAGTAAAAACCAGGCCCCAGTTAAGCTCCATGCCCTGGAAAGCAAAACTTCGGTAGTCGTAAAAGTCTGTGGTGAAAGCCTGGTCTGTTGCTCTGGTGAGTTAGAGAAGACACTCAGATGGATCTGAAGTCTGGAAGGTCCGGCAATCACCCAATGACACATTTTGAGCGGTACACTAAGTGGGCCACAGCCATATGCCCACACTTATTTTCTTGATTAGGTCAGTTTTTACATACAACAGCACTTCTGTTCCACACACCTGTTCTTGATTTTGTACAGTTATTTTGGAAGCACAGGGTAGTCAATAAGTATGGGAACACACTCTCAAAATGGAAACGAGTAAGGAAATATTAATCCAGTGATACACATATGATCTGGGTGTATTTAGGGTATTTGGCCAGTATGGTGCTAAAATAAAAACAGATGCATAATTTCATTAGAAAAACAGTGGTATTGTTTGTTTTAATGTAACTTTATTCATTTTTGAGTTTTTACTGAGTTTTCTTATGCAGGTAGTGGCATTAATGACAAAGGGCTAGGTTCAGTGCACACATTTTCTGTATGCATGGAGGTCTGTAGCCCACGTGGAAGAAGGGATTGAATTGCCCTGTCACTCCTCTTGCTCGTACGGTTATGGCAGTACTTACACTGCTAGAACCCTACCGTAAGTGTCCCGTGTAGATCAGTGGTCTTTATGACCACCGATCTGCACAGAACACTAAAACCCAGCCCTTGCTGATTAATTTGCATGTTTCCTCCACCCACCTAACGGAGTTTAGGCAGAATGCGGAAGTCGGTGACCTTCTTAGTTGTGGATCCAATCCAGCCCTCTGTTTAGAAGCCAAAGCTATTTTGAGGGCTTTAAGAGGGGCCTCAGGTGTGTTAGCTCTCAGTTTAAAAACACATAATATATCACCCAATATAGTACCTCTCACTGTTTAAAGTGAGCACTACCACATCAGAAAAGCCTTGAAAGTGGGTGGTGGCCTATCATATATTTGCAAATGTATGGAACTAATATTTCTGCATTTTATTTTACAAATAGGATGGAATAGTTTGTTACTGTTTCATGGCAGTGTTGCTGGGCCAATAAATATGCTCAACACACAATAATTGTACAATTCAATTTTCAATGTAAAATTTTAAAAAGTTTATTAGAAATAGAGGCAATAATAGGATATTTAGATTTTTAGAGCAACATTTTATTCATGATGATTATCTCATTTAAACATTTGGAATACCAATGCATGAGAAAGCATAATCTGCTGGTCTCATTATTAGACAAAGCATTACAGTATTTGGCATATCAGACTCCAAAAGTTTGAAATTATTCGAAGAATGTTTTTGTTATGAGCTGTGGCACTATCTCATTAGCATGGGTCTGGTCAGCCACACAAAATTGATCATGTGAGGAAAATTCATGAACTGTTAGACTTGTCATCTTCTGTTAGCTCACAACATAAAAACCTGGCCTCAAACGTATCTCGACTGTGAAGCGTGTGGATAGTATAGAAAGCAGATTGTGCCCACTAGGATTGGCCTGAAGCATGCCCAGACAGAAGCAATTTCCCAGCAGGAACTTGTATGATACGTCCTTTCTGTACAGGGGTCTCTGTGTTAAATCATTTATGAGGAGGGTGAACTGCATACAGATGTTTTAACACTATCAGTGCTGTAAAATCCATCTATTAGTCATTTATTTTCAACTTTTATAGGAAGTTATTAAATATTATTAATTATTTTAAAATTTTATTATTTAACTATGCACCTTTGTAGCTGTCTTATTATGTAGCTTAGTATTAAAACTTTAAGCCAGGGTTGCCAACTCTCCCGGAATGCCCGGGAGACTCCTGAAATTTAGGCAGTTTTCCCGGTATCCCGGGAGACACGAAATTTAGGCAGTTTTCGCGGTATCCCGGGAAACACAAAATTTAGGCAGTTTTCCCGTTATCTCGGGAGAGCCGGCAAATCTCCCGCAAAGGACTTGAGGCTCGTGGTTTCCATGAAAACTCAAGTCCTGCCCCCTGCCTGGCAACACTAGTTTACTATATTATATAATGCTTTCATTCAAATCAATTTACATTGTTAATACCCTAAGTGTTTTATGTATTTAAAGGAATGGGGATGTTATTGATACATGTTATTGATATACAGAGAGAGTTTTTTTTTTATCCCTGGCGATCATCTGTAGGCTCCCCCCCCCTCCCCCAGCGATGTTGTGATATTGAAGATTCCTGCATGTGCACTGGCTGTTTGCATATGGTCGGAGAGGAATCATGAAGGTCCTTGACTCACTACAGGGGGTACTTACTAGAAATCTCTGGAAAGGTATGTTTTGTAAATATTAAAGTTCCATTCATGGCTAATTATCCTAAATTGTAAGGAATTTTATTACTATACAATTAGACTCTAATGGCGACTGCTCAAATAATGACACTGCAAGTGTCTGTTGCTGTAAATTACAATGGGGAAACTTTATGGGGCAGTTTCAGTTCCGCAATGTCTGGTCATGGTTCTAAGGCGGCGAACTTACATTGCAGATTTTATCTCGCATATTAAAGTCTGCAAATTTTGACTAAACGTACTAGATACTTTGCACCTATTCCCGTCTGCGGTCAATTGAATCTGCCATCATATATTCTATAGGTTGAAATGCATTGTTTTGAAAGGAGACACCGGAACAGGGGAATTTCACCTGAATTCCTCTGTTCTATATTTTTCCACATTCATGGGGTAAACAAAGAAAATCTCTACAGTGGTAATATTAAAGTGTTAAATAATGGCCATATGTTACAACACAAATGCAAGAGGGAAACCCTGATCTCACATAGAGAACGTGAAAGAAAAGTTCCCAGTGGGGTTTAATATGAACAATAAATAGTGTGAAAAGAAAGCAAGCTATAATCTTGGAAGTCAAATTCTCTACATTTCCCCTTGTATATTAGAAAACAGCATCTGAGCTCTTGTCCTGAAACTTTATGTGTATCATTTCAACACTTAAATCAGTGGTTCCCAAACTTTCTCAGTTCGAGGCATCCTTAGGGTCTCCATATTTTTTTTCAAGGCACCCCTAAGACAAAAATAAAATAGAATACAATAGGAAATAGAAACATTCCGAGGCACCCCGGTGAGAGCGTCGCAGCACCCAAGGGAGACGCAGCGCACAATTTGGGAACCACTGACTTAAATAATAAAGCTGTGATACACTAGAGCGATTATTGGGAGATCAGACCAAACTGACGATTTCCTTCCATCTTCCATTCTTCTGAATAGAGTTACTTCTGTCTGTTATAAGTGATGCAGAGCTTTCATTACTATAATACAGCTAAACAAGTAACAGACTGAAATTCCTGGAGCTTCTCTTTTTTTGTTTTTCCAGCCACACAATATGCTTACTGCATGGGTCTCCCTCAAGAATAAAAGAAGGTCTAGCCAATCAGTGCAGAGACTGACAGGAAGCCTATACAGACAATCAGCTACACGGGTAGCTCCGGTTATAACGGACCAATTTCGAAAGTGCCGCTTCCTCCCAGCCAGTTCGCAACTGGCTGGGATTTCGATTGCATATGCCTCGAGGAGGCATTGCAATCAATCCAAGGAGCACCAAACTTTCAGTGCTCCGAAAAGTTAGTAAAAATAGTCCCCCACTCCTTTCCCTAATTCTAACCCTAACCTTCCCCTCTCACTACCCTAAGCCTCCCTTCCTGGCAGCCTGACCCTAACCCACCATCTCCCGCAGCCTGACCCTAACCCTCCCTCCCCTGCAGTCTGACCCTAACCCTCCATCTCCCGCAGCCTGACCCTAATCCTCCCTCCCCTGCAGTCTGACCCTAGCCCTCCCTACCTCGCACAGAGAGTTTGCTCACCTGTCCCTCGGTCCGGCGATAGTGGCGGCAGAGGTGCGGTGGAGGAATATCTTCTTTTCCGAAGGAGAATGGGTGAAGTATGCCGAATGGCATACTCACCAATTCTGAAAAAATTATAAAATGGTAAGTATTCAAAAAAGGGACATCCGAAAAGGAACTTTCGGATGTCCCTTTTTCGCAATTCAGATTTTCATGCCAGAGAATGCAACCGAGCTGCACGGGCCTTGTGTAAATCTTAGCAGCACCTCCCTCTTCTGCCAGGATTGTTGCCACAGCAGGAGAGGTTAGCAGTCCCCGTATAGAAGGATGGTATCGAAAAATATGAACAGCCGAAAGCTCCTTTTCGGCTGTCCCTATTTCAAAAACCCATCCATTTTTTTTTTTCTCAGAATGGGTGAGCATGCATACTCACCCATTCATTTTTGGAAACACCGCCACTGCAGGACCCGGCACTTTACCCGACTACCAGAAAGGTGTGTAACCTCTCCATGGTTACACTGTTATGGTCAGGTTGCGGGGAATGGTAGGTTAGGGATAGGCTGTGGGGAAGGAGGGTTAGAATCAGGCTGTGGGGAAGGGAGGGTTAGGGTCAGGCTGCGGGAAAGGGAGGGTTAGAGTAATAGAGGGGAGGGTTAGGGTCAAAATTAGGGGAAGGGTTGGGGTTAGTTTTAACACTTACCTTTCGGA
>WWET01003560.1:152954-166657 GCA_011038615.1 Limnodynastes dumerilii | reverse complement strand
CCATGATGTCTCTAGCCCCCCCCAGTATCCCCATCATGTCTCCAGGCCCCCTCCAGTACCCCCATCATGTCTCTAGCTCCCCCAAGTATCCCCAAGTATCCCCATCATGTCTCCAGGCCCCCCCAGTATCCCCCACCATGTGTTCCAGCCTCCCCGATATTCTCAAGATGGCAGTGGTGAGTCCCTCCTCTGCTACCTAGCAACAGCCTATCCATGTTGTTGGGTAGCAGAGAAGGGACTCCTTGCCGCCATCTGCACCTTACCTCTGCATTCTGAAAGTTCCTGCCAGATCCAAGATGGCAACCGGGGTCCTTCTTTAGGACCCCCGCCACCATCTTGAATGTGGCAGGAACTTCCTGAATGTGGAAGTAAGTTGTAGAATGTGGAGATGGTGGCAGTGGGTTCCTCATCCACTGCTGCCATCTCCACATTCTGCAACTTACTTCTGCATCCATAGGAAGGACCCCGACCATCTTGAATGTGGCAAGAACTTCAGTGCGGGCAAAAGGAGGAGAGTGAAATCTTCCTGCCACTTCTAAAGGTAAGTAAAAGGGGGAATGTGTGTGTGTGTTTTTTTTTTTTAAAGTTTTTTCTGCCCCTCACCGTTGGGCATGCGCAGTAGCGGTGAGGAGCAGAATAGCTTTTATATGTATAGATGGTATTTTCAGCTCCTATGCTGCATGGGTGCTGTGGCCATTCTTATGGACACAGAAAGGACATCTGATAAGGATCCTGAACATCTTCAGCCCCAGGTTCCGCAAAGGCAGCGCATACGCCGTCATGTGCGTCTCTTTAGTTGGCGTTTGGACCTGGACTCCCTGGACCGGATTCACACTAAACAAGGTTTTAAGAAGGTGTGGATAAGCATGTATATAAGCTTGTATCTGCACCTTTCTTAAAGCTTCCTCCCCCGTCACCTCCCCCTTTTTTTAAGGACCTAGGAGCACTTAAGAGTTCCCTAGGGCTTCCCTAAGTTCCAGTTTGTATTCTCCTTCTTAATATTAAGCAGCTCAGGGCTTTAATTCAGCTGTTTGACAAGATGTTGGATTATGAGTTAAAACTTTCAGGGTTTACCCATTATTAAACTTAGAAAATAGTGCAGCTTAAATTACAGTAATTGCCTCATTTTTAAAATAATTAAATGTATATAGTAAACAGACAACTTGCTGGTGAACTGTGACTATGGAGAATATTCTAGTCTAAGCCAGCACGGGATGGAGAGCAGACATGACCCCTGCTCTATCTGTCTTTTAAGATCTGTCACAAATGTGGAATTAGTATGTGCTGGATATGGTTACAGTGAACTGGTCTAAGCAGAACTGAATGCTTCGCTGATCATATGGGATAAAAATGCACAGGAACTATAGTCTGGATTCTTCTTGTTTAGTAGAGTTTGATTATCTGAAGATTATACGGCTCATTGGAGCATTAGACCAATGCTATAGTACAAAAAAAGTGCTTTCTTTCAGTGTTGTTTGTGTCATAGTTTATAAACAAGTTTCATTTTATGATTTTAAAGAATCTTGTTGTACATATACGTAGAGGGGTACAGGGGATTATGCTCCCTACGGTGACAATAAGCTTTCACATTTATCTCAGAAGAACGGATCCAGACTTCTGATGTGACATTTTCTGCTCTTTATGCATTTGGTGACTGCACATACTTGTGCTTCAGACTACAAGCAGAAAATCTGTATCCTCAGGAAGAGATGGAAGTCTCTCTGAGTAAGGCTTGCACGAGGGTTGGAGAGGGGTTCTATGCAAATTGTGTAATAAGGGTTGGTTTATGCCCTTACCGTCTATCCAGATTTCAGTGCCATCCCCATTTTACGTGTTAAGGTAGGACCCAAAGTGATTATTGAGACAGTATTTTATTTGAGAAGGGAAGGGGGTGAAGACAAAGATGACTGCAATCATTTATGGTATTGTAGTTAAAGCAACATGCAAAGCAATAGGCAGGTACAATTTGGCTCCCACTGTGTGAGTCAGGTGATTTGGTTGCAGGATAATGGACAGCTGTGGCAGACGTATCACACAAATATATAGATCTACATTGACTACAGACCTAACATCACCAACAAAATATTTCCCATAGAAAATGGATAGTCAGGAATTAATAATCTTATTCAACTGATATTGTGTAGTGCATAAATATGTGTACACCACCTTAGGTGTAATTCATAGGGTTTTCTCAATACATCACTGTGATTTTCAGTGTCACAATGGGCCAGATCCAGACCTAAGTGAGTGTCACGATGGAGCGTGTATCGTATTTACGCTTGGGTATATACTATGCACTCCCCCGGACACTCCCATGAGAGGTACGTACTTTTGCTGAGTTACGACTACCAAACCCTACCTTAACTTTTCAAAGCATAACCATATGACGGATGTAACTGCCTAACCCAGCTCATACTTACGATTTAAATGCCATCCTCCACCTACAGTGCATAATTACGGCTGTCGGATGGTTGACACTCCACTTCATACATAGTTACGATATGGTGATGGCTGACCACAGATACGTTACGTAACTTTGGACGTACGTATGTGCAGAACGTACAAACAGCCGTAGTTACGCTTGCAGCTAAGAGTAAAAACGCTGTCGTACTTAGTTCTGGATCTGGGCCAATGTCACAAAGTTTGAAATAGCCTTACGCATGAGGGACCTTATTCACAATTGAAAACGACTGCAGATTTCCATACGCTACATATGTAAGTCTGCAGAAATATGGCAGAGTACCATTATATCCATAACGGAGTGCAGTCGACCGATGTATGGACCAGTGCCCCCCCCTCCGCACAGGGTTGTGATAAGCATGGTGGTAGGGTCAATGTATGCAAATCATACTGAAGGGCTTGGTTAAGCCCTTACATACAATTCAGTATCCTACACATAAAGGTTTCCTTGTGGAATACTTAGGGCAGGGGTCCTGCTGGATTCACAAGGGCACTCCCCCCTGCTCTCCTACTAGCGGATAGTGAATCCATGAGATAGCTTCTGCAGCAGAGGCTACTGTACGGAAATCCATCTTAAATGTGAATACGGCCCAAGATGTCCAATAGAGACTTACATTTTTTGCACCTAATAGATCCTGATTCCCATAAACACCGAAGACAACTGTTCCTGGTGAACCTGAGCACAGTCCCAAAAAGATCGAAATGACATGTCATTGATGCTCCTGATATTTTATCTTATTCAGCATGTCTGAAAGCACATACTTTGGTGTCTTTCTTAAGGAAAGGAAGTTTCTGGCCTTCAATATGGAGCCCAAAAGTTCTACTTGCCTTTCAGAATTTAAAATCCTGGACATTGAGATCTCCTTGGCTTAATAACTGCAGTTTAGGAGATGAACTGGGAGCCTCAAAGCTTGAGTCAAGACTTGCTTCTAGTTCATCTTTCTGGTCATCTTTCTGAAGAATGATCTTATTTGGAGGCCTTGGCACAGATATTGCTTAACTGTGAGGCACAGGCCTTGTGGTGGATGGTAAGACCGGGTATTTGATGGTGTGCTTTGAGTTGAAGCTGATGCTCTTAATGTTGCTCATACAAAAGTAGTAATCTGTGCAGTAATCTTTTAGTTTTCTCCAGATCATTGGAACAGCAAAACATATGTGCCAAGTGCCCTTTGACCAGTAGGTGAGGGAAAAAGAAACAATGGCTACCTACTGATAAACATATTTTTTCCTAAATATAGACCTGAGCGCTAGAAACTGATGAGGCTCTCTGCCTTCAACCCTTAGTACAAAAAGTAAAAATAGTAAAGAAAGTATCAGTCAGCGCTAAGTGGACAGAGTAAATTATAAACACATCAATGTGTGATGTGTTTATAACTTACTCTATCCACTTAGCACAGTAGGTGAGGAGTCTGACAGAAATGACACAGCAAACATGAGGGGTCCAGTCTACAACCGATGGACCAACCCGCGTGCTAGACTCAAAAGTATGTGGAGCTGTGGAAAGCGGCCTAAAGAAACCTCCCTTAACACTCCATAAAGGGGCCATATATCGCCATCTCGTCTCTTTAGGTGGGTATAACTTCCAAACTGTGGGTGATAGAAAGACTCAGAAAGACACAGTTCATAAAGACAGCAGAGAGCATCCATTCATAATAACCCATGAGGATCTATGTGAATTATTGTCAAGCAGTGATATACTGCTGTAATATTTATCAAAATATATCACAAAGATTATGTTGGTTAAGTGATTAATATACAAAGCAATATTGTCATATTTATCTTTTAAAATGCTTGTTGAAGGACTGAACAAAACTTTCAATTCATTTCTTGTAATTAAAGATCGTGATGTGTTCTCAACGAATCAGCTGAGTTCATTGAACCAATTTGGTTTGAATAGGCAATAGACTCACACCTTTCTTTATCATATAATAGACTACATCTATATAGATTACCACATGCCCACTGATATCACTGGCATTGCTACACAATGCTCACCCTGACCTGCAGATATACTGAGAAGGAAATTCCGCTATTAAAATACAGAGGAATTTCCATAGCAAGTTTTACCCGGAAGGTCAATGCAACATCGACAGTTGCAAGAGAAGAGGCAAATATCACTGGCCTGTGCAGTCACTATCCACTGCATGAGGAGAGATGGGATTTTTTTCCATTCTCTGATCTTTAGAGACATGGAATAAATCTCATTCACTTCCTGTCACATTACTGGAAAGGTCCCAAGAACGTGCACAGCCAAGAGTCTGCGTAAACATTCTCTATTCCAAGAGCACTGCATTAAACAATGATATTCACCACGCAATAATAAATCAGTGAATGCTGACACTTGCAACAAAAGCAACTAACAATGGCTACACTTTACAAAAGGGGAAATTCTAAGCATTGAAAGGTATTATAGAAATATATACACGATGTATAAATAATAGAATAAATATAGTATGGAAGATATTACTTTTTAAACACGGCAAGGAAGTTAAGGTACTGCACACAGAGACTTTGGACTGGATTCACAACAATGCATTTATATAGTTATGTGCCTAGATTTCCATGGCAAGATACTACGCTTGCGTAAGTAACTTTTTTCCGCTATCTACGTAGCGTTTCATTACATAGCTTGCGTACATGCGGTCTTTGAAGACCGTATGTATGCAATCTACGTAACGAACCGCTACGTAGATAGTGTAAAAAAGTTACTACGCATGTGTAGTATCTCGTCACGGAAATCTAGGCACGTAACTATATAAAGGCATTGTTGTGAATCCGGTCATTTGTGTTACTGTATATCTGTGTGTTACACAATATGGACCATATGCACATTTAACCGCACCTAACTCACTTGTCTAGCCCCTAACCCGCCCCCCGTTTTTAGGTACCTTATGGCATAGGGCTACCTTATCTTACCATTCTTTCCTTAAGAAGAAAACTACGCATGGAGAATGACGTTAAGATTTATGTATTTTCAGTGATAACACAGAAGTGAAAGGTAGGGTCCTCGGATCATGTGTCCATCCATGCGAATTAAGTGGCCTCTAGATGTCCACATGGAAGGCTGAAACCAGTGGGGATCCAGTATCGGATTCCCACCTCCCCGTCGGAAGTTTAGATTCAGCCCTGTGATGAGGATAGAGATAATGGGCCAGATCCTGAGCTAAGTACCATAGCGTATTTACGGTAGCCAATGACGTCAAATCGGCTATTTGTATTTACTGCACATGTGTGTGGCAGATGTTACGCCACATAGCGCTGAACGTACATACCATAAGCGTAACTACGAACGAAGGGGCGAATGGAATCAATACCCATAATTACTTTTTGGAGGCGGAGGGAGGCATTTAAATTGGACAGTATGGGTCGGGTTAGGCCATAACGTACGTAAATCCATTACGTACGTCAGTACTTATGCTATGAAAAGTTAAGGTAGCATAAAACGGGCAAAGTACATACCAGCGAGGGGGATGAACTTATAGATTGGCCCCAATTAGCGCCCACTAAATCTTCCGGACCCAGCAACAACAACACTTTGAACACCTCCAAAATGATCTCTAGTCAAACAAGGAAGCAAGCACCCCACTCCCTAACCCTAAGGCAACCCCCTGCAGCCTAACCCAAGGCAACCCCCTGCTGTCTAACCCTAAGTCACCCCCCCCACAGCCTAACCCTAAGTCTCCCTCTATCAGCCTAACCCTAAGTCCCCCCCCAGTCTCCCCCTCTCAGCCTAACCCCAAGTCCCCCCCCAGCCTAACCCTAAGTTACTCACCTCTCCAGTGGTCTGGTCCGGTCCGGTGGCGGCGCTGGAGGCTGTTCATAAAAATATAAATCTGCGGTTTATCACATCCGGCTGTCCCTATTTGGAAATGTGAATTATCGTTGCGGGGACTCGCAACACTTATATTCAGTTCACTCAGCACCAACTTCACAATTCTGTTTTTCTGTCTAAAATATCTAGACGTCTACTATTCTATTTTTATTTAACCCCTGTCCTTCCACACTGTATTTTCCTAAAGCCATGAGATACCATTTCTCTTACCTATATGTAGTTATTAATAATAACAATTTATGCAAATAAAACGTATTCTTGAATTCAGGATGATGTCGGTATTGTGTAAAATAGTCTTTGTTATCTTGAAAATTGTCATAATAATGAAGTGTAATATCAGTACTTATCTGCATGTAGTTTCCCCTTTTCATCTATCTGTATCATATACTCTACCTTAGTCTAAAGATTAATTTACTTCCTCAAAGTGATCATATTATTCTATCATTACTAATCTCTTGGAAAACCCATGTTGACGTATTCAGTGATGTTGCTTTACGATAGTTCTAGATTTTAATAATCATATTATACATTGTATCAATTTCCATGCTTCTTTTCTCAATTTTCTTCAGTCATTTAGCAACATAAAAACTTAACTGCAACTTGTCCTGACAATGAAAACTTGACTTTTGTCTAGTCCATGGAAATTCTATTTACCGGTAACTGACATTTTTGCTGTTATTTTATCTAATGTTTCTTTGTGTTGTGTGCTTATGGATGTGAGTGATACAAATCGAGTCACACCTATGGCATTATTTATTTAGAGGTCCTATGTTATATAATACATGGTATATGGTTTGCCAGTAGGAGTTATAGGTAGGATACCAGAATGTCGCTCTCATAAAATTTCACATTTGCCTTCTGAAGTCATTAAAAGTATTATAAGAAAACAATCCATGAAACAACAAAGGCTATAGACATTGTAGAGTTTTAGACTTGCATCCCGTCTATACAGACAGACCTCCTAATGAACATTATCGAGACTTGATTCATTTTAGATTTTCCTTGAATATAAAAATAATGAGCTGAGGAAGACGGAAGACAATACACCATATTGTCTTCCGTCTTCCTCAGCTCTTTTTTCTGCTTCATTCCCCCACTAGTCCCAACTTTATTTCTTGCCTTCTAAACATATGTGAAATCCCAGCAACCGAGAGTACCCTCTGATAGTCAGGGACATTGCATAGTATTAATGCATTACACCAAACTCACCTCACCACCCTGCACCCATCCTAGTACTATCAAACAAGAGACAGTTGGTTCAGATCATTCTAAATAAACACATTATAGCATATAAGCTTTCTGAAAAATCGCTCTATGTTTTATATTATGTAATGATTAGGATGACCAGCCAGTTATCAACTCATTGGCCTGATTATCTCAGAGTGTGTTATCAGCTTAAGGTATACGACAGTGGGAAGAAGCTTCCACACCACATGATGTAAACAATACAAAGAGGTTATACAGCCTTGGAAGCCTATGAGATAAGAAAAGATCTGACATCTACACCATATTGTCTTCCGTCTTCCTCCACTGGAAATAGTTACCAGAGTGCCAATAAGTCACATTGAATTGTCAGATTTGTTTATCACAGCTTGTAACTTGCATTAAAATGTCCACTGATGTGCTAATACAGATAGATGCCTCTTTCCTTGATTAAATCTGTTTGAATTTATTACTGAGATTGAGGGTTATATGGATCTCTTGTGAAGGTTATAAAACCAAACACAAAGCTTAATCTTAGAAATTAATTAAAATAATAAATTTAATCAAAGACAAAAATGTTCTTGTGTATTGTCAATCTGAGGTGCTATTAAAGTAATTAGATAAACAATACAAATGTGGTTGCCTTAATACCACCATTTATTGTGATGTAAACGTTCATATATCTTAGATGCCTTTAAGGGATATATCAGCACTATTGTGCTACAAAAACCAGTGATAGAATTAAGCTAACTTTATCATAAGGTTCTATTGTAATACTACTAATAATACTTTGGATAGTAAGTTAAAATGTAGAAACTGCAGGAAAACATGGAGACAAAGGGCCGGATCCTGAACTCCAGCCGACAGGGGACTTATGCAAGGCATTTGCGTAAGTCCTCTGTCTGGGAACATCTGCGCATGCGCACGCCAGATGTTCCCTTTGCGTAAGTACTAACGTATTAAGTACTAAGGGCTGGATCCAGACCTTGTTAATTGCATGAACTTAGTTACTCCCGGGCTAAACCATGTTGATTGCAGGGGAGTCATATTTCATCTGTTGCAAACAGTATTAGAGTTGAGAGGTGATGTTTCCTATCCCAAGTCTAAATAACAGTGTGATAGTAAAGCTGGTCAGTATCTGTGTGCAGTAAGCAATTTAAAGATATATCCCTGCATGCAAAGAATACAATTAACTTGGCTCCCCCTGAAATCAACATGGTTTAGCCCTTGAGTAACTAAGTTCATGCACTTAACAAGGTCTGGATCCAGCCCTAAGTACTTAACGAAGAATGGCTGCAGACCTAGTAATAAAAGTTAAGATAGGAATCTGGACATGTATGGTAGCATGCCTACGGACCCTCGCACACATATAAAGTGGGGGTCTGGATCTACCCCAAAATCTGAAATTTAAATGTGTAAATGAGAAGAGTAGGAAGGATGGTCGTCATTTGCAGAACAGAGAAAGTGGGAAGATGCCAAGAGATAGGACAAGGAAACAGGAAGAAATGGAGGTGTTTGCAGACTGTGGAAAGGTTTGAAGGTGACATTCTAGGACACAGGTAGCCAACAATGGCAGAGACAGCAGAAATAGAGCAACAGCAGTGAAAGTAGATAGTATTGTTGACGATAGACTAATGAAGAACAAGATAACAACTAGGCAGGTCAGAGACCAGGAGATTACAGTCCTCACAAGAGAAAAGAAGTGTTTTTATTGCTTGTAAGTTGAGGCACAATTGATTTCTTGAAGTAACATCTAGAGAGTTATAGATTTTGAAGATGACGAGTAAAGTCATGGATGACCACTAGAAATAAAGTATGGTAAGTGAATTAGACATTGGAGTGTGGGTAGACAATGAAAATATCTGCTAAAGTGATTATCGAAAATCGCATGAAATCCCCAAAAATCTTCACAATATTCTGTCTCCTAGACTCTGAAACGATATCTGCGTCATACATTACACTAATTTCAGCCAATAATCGTCATAAAATGTAAAAAGCCTCAGATTTTCCACCTCCTTTTATCGGCCCCAAAAAATTGCTTTTGACCATACACCTGCCGATAAATGTTTTTTCTCGTGGGGCAGACCTAAGTTCACTGCATGAAATAGTCATAGTAGACTTCCCATTGACGCTCCCTCCACTTTTTCGTACAGGTGTCCAGGTGTGCTCCATTATAAAAAAAGTCCAGAGTTCAGTTGATTCCATACATGTTGTGTATACGATTGCCCGGTATTTAGGTGTCAATGGATAGGTAACACAAATAGATGGAAAGGAGAAGGTGTCATGTGAGATTAGCATAATCCCACCTACAAAAGTACTAACCACACCAGGAATTTATCAGCGACGATTTCACGATTATCGTGAAATGCCCATACGCTGGGCAATTTTAAATTTTATCTTCTGTTTTGGCCTGATTTAAATCAAACATGTCAAAAGATCAAATAATCATTCAAAATGGGTTCTTGGGCGATTATTGGATGATCGGCGGAGAAATAGTTACCATACACTTGTACGATAATTCACCTGATAACACAGTAATTGTTAAATCGGGACAATAATCGCTCTAGTGTATGGCCGGCTTTAGTTTTCCCAAAGATCAGTTAAAAGAACATGATCCAGGAACAAATCTATGTTGGACACTGGATAGGTGCAAATTGATGATGTTCTGGTTTGAATCAATGGGCAGTGGAAAGGAATAAGGACAAGACCTCCTGTAAAGTAGCCAAATATAGAAATGATAACCTTGCACCGTGTCCTCTGACTGTTGTGGATGCATCTCCTAAGAAATATAAGGCGTATACCCTTATGTGTGTTGACCCTTTCAGAATACTGGTACTAATACAAAGCATTTAGCAAAACATGCTTTTTAAATGACCCCCTGAAGGTTAACTTCCCTTGGCAGTGATTTACTTTATATCATTTAAATAACCCTCAAAAACAGTCCAGAAGCTACAAATATTAAAATGAACGTTAAGATTTTATATTCTTTTTTTCAACAAATATTTCACCACTTAAATATTATTTACTCTTGTATTTGGCCTTTGTAAATTTTATTAATGTATTTATAAATCATCAATTTTGTCTGTACTTCCCCCCTGTCTGGAGTCTCAGTTAGCTCACCCTGTGTGATGCCATGTTTTTGCCCCTTGAGGCGAGTGTCTCAGCATTCATCTGAATAACAAACTTTCCGGTTATGAAGCTTGGTAAAAACCCATTACCCAGAAAGAAAGTTTCCCAGCAACCATGGAGGAGGATTTCAGAGAGACGTTTTTGGCTTCGAAAGTTTAGTAAATTATTTGCAGATCTGTCTGCTATAAATATACCGTGTTGTCACTGAGAAGGATCTGTTACACAATAACTGAGCAATAGCGCTTTGTATTAAAGCAGCAGCATGTGACGCTTTCCCAGTGCTCACTTCCAGAAAATGTTTTATTGTACACACATCCTTACACAAGACCATTAGGGGAATATAGTGATAGTGATACGTAAAACAGCCTGTGTTTTGATAGGATGCAGTGAATTATTTATGTTTTTTATGATTTTATTTAAACCAGTCCTGATCTTCTTGCATTGTGAAGACAAAATTATCTGCTCATTAGTTTTTAATAAAATAAAGCAATATAACTATTAACTGCTTGTCTTCTCTATCAGTTATCTTGGCAAGGATGAACTTTAAAGTCTAGCTGTATGTAAGGACATCGGATGCTTATTGCACCACACCCCCATCCGTGTTGGCAGAGCGTCTCGGACTTGGCCTCGGACTTGTGAAAATGTTTTGATGTAAACAGTCCTTTTTTGCATCTGCTTCGGCTCTGGTTCGGGTGCACTTGCTTGGGCACACCCTTACTGTACATTGACTACGTACCTCCACCTCTTCCTTCCCTCAACACACCCCTCAGAATGAAAGCTGCCTCAGCTTGAGTTGTGCTTTGATTTGAATGTCACATCGGGTGGCATACACTCACCTCTGAATCAGCCCACCATTGGCTAAGAAAGCAATAGACACCAGGAGTGGTGAGAGCTACCAAAAGGGAGCCAGGGGAAAGCAGAAGAATTTATTCCCTATTGCAGTGGTTCCAAAACTCGGTCCTTTAACAGTACATTTTTCCAGATCTCCCTGCAGAACAAGGGAAATGATAATGATACCACCTATCACCTTTGGAAAAGTAGAGATATTGCCCATAGCAACCAATTAGATTTTAGCTGACATTCTCTAGTATGTAAAAAGAAAGTGAGAGCTAAAATCTGATTGGTTGCTATGGGGCAACATCTCGACTTTTCCAATCCCGCAGTTTAGTAAATCAAGGACCGGATTGATCTTCTTGCATTGTGAAGACAAAATTATCTGCTCATTAGTTTTTAATAAAATAAAGCAATATAACTATTAACTGCTTGTCTTCTCTATCAGTTATCTTGGCAAGGATGAACTTTAAAGTCTAGCTGTATGTAAGGACATCGGATGCTTATTGCACCACACCCCCATCCGTGTTGGCAGAGCGTCTCGGACTTGGCCTCGGACTTGTGAAAATGTTTTGATGTAAACAGTCCTTTTTTGCATCTGCTTCGGCTCTGGTTCGGGTGCACTTGCTTGGGCACACCCTTACTGTACATTGACTACGTACCTCCACCTCTTCCTTCCCTTAACACACCCCTCAGAATGGAAGCTGCCGCAGCTTGAGTTGTGCTTTGATCTGAATGTCACATCGGGTGGCATACACTCACCTCTGAATCAGCCCACCATTATCTAAGAAAGCAATAGACACCAGGATTGCCAGCGGAAAGCAGAAGAATTTATTCCTTATTGCAGTGGTTCCAAAACTCGGTCCTTTAACAGTGCATTTTTCTAGATCTCCCTGCAGAACAAGGGAAATAATGATACCACCTATCAATCTTTTAAACTGTCAGTAATGAACACACCTGTGCTCCAGCAAGGAGATCTGGAAAACATGCACCATTGGGGAGCCTTGATGACCGTGTTTGAGAACCACAGCACTACTGGTTTCCTATACTGGCATTAAAATAAACTGGGCACACTACTTTAGGGAATGCAGTGCATTTTTGTCATAAAGGGCACATCTTTATGACGAAAATGAACTGGGAACAATATTGTTCCACTGACAGTCCGAAATGCTGCCATTAAACATGATGACATATATTTTGAATAAAAGATTTACTAAGCTGCGGGTTTGGAAAAGTAGAGATATTGCCTATAGCAACCAATTAGATTTTAGCTGACATTCTCTAGTATGTAAAAAGAAAGTGAGAGCTAAAATCTGATTGGTTGCTATGGGCAACATCTCGACTTTTCCAATCCCGCAGTTTAGTAAATCAAGGACCGGATTCACAACTAAGTGCGGTGCTAATACGCACGCGTAGTAAATATTTTACGCTATCTACATAGTGTTTCATTACGTAGATTGCGTACATGTGTTCTTAAAAGACCCTGGTCCCTAGGCTTCAATAAATTTAGTGAATTGGCCAAAATGTACTTTAATTTAAGTCATTAAATTCAAAACAAATATACAGATCAATATTAAAAGCCAAACCTGAGATGGCTGATTCAATAATAATAATAATAATAATTCACTGATGATTTGCTATAGTCCAAAAAAACGAGATTCAACTAACAATTACATTTCCTAGAAGGCTGACGTAAGAGGGGACACATATCACTGTATTACATAAAAAGAGGCTCGTTACTACATTATGTAATATATACATACAATCCTATCTTGTTAGTATTGGCTTTCTTATGTTGCAATAAATCAGATGTTACCTGTGTTGTACGGCTGAGAATAAGATTAATAATAATCTCTTTCTGAGAATCCCTAACAAGTCATTACTGTAATTATACTTACATTTTAAAAAAACAGAAGATAAAGTAAATTGCTTTTCTTTTAGAAAAGTGGTAACTAGCGGACAAGAAATACATATGTGCATCAACTCTGCTATTTAATTGCTTATTATTCCTTCTAATCTATATCTCAATGTCAAGAAAATCATTCCTAGTGTTACATAGTTTATGAAATACAGTTTAATTCCCAATCAACGTTATTCAAAAGCATCAAATATTACTAATGATATAATATAATATCAATTTACTGGATCTAGAGTTCCTATTATTGTTAATATTTATTTATAAGGCAACAAACAGTATCTATAGTGCCAGTATTTCAAATGTGCTGGGAGCTCCAGTCGGATTCCTGCT
>WWET01003560.1:130244-143590 GCA_011038615.1 Limnodynastes dumerilii | reverse complement strand
TGCAATCCCAGACAGGCGCTAAAACACACATCCAAAATGGAGGTTGCTTCAAATCGGTTTATAAAGTAATATATATTGCAGGTGCTCAAAGCAAGGGAAATTTGCACAAAAAAACAAAACATGGCCTGGCACTCTAGACATTACTCAGTTACTAATCATAATCTCCTATCTTTAAAATAAAAGTCAGAGAATTAGTTACAGATATCTGCAGATATGTGATAAGCCATCCGCCACTTTCAAGGCTTCTCTGACTTTTATAAAGCCTAGCCTGTCCGGCATCAAACTAGACTGTAATGGGCTCTCCTGTAAACTGAACAGGGATGCTGCTTTCAGTCTAAAGGGCCCAAATGACCAAAGATAGAGTATATCCTCTTTCTCATCTATAACCACAGAAACCCTTAAATGTCTATTTATCAAAGCTGAAACACACAATAAACAATACCTCCTGGAATTTTATCATGTATAATTTCAAAACCTAGAACATATGTAGCATCCCTGTCCCTGTGTTTCTATAACACTAGTAATACATCCTGAATGTGGGACCTTGTTTTTTAGTAAGAAATGCTTTAAGATAAATAGAAAAATCGCTGAACAAACACGCAGTTCCAAGGAAGAAATCCTCCCCTGGTCAGAAAGGTCAATTACCCTTTTCTTATCTATATCTATAAAATATGAAACGGGATTTCCAAAGCAGATATTTTTTTTAGTAACACAAGAATGATTAAATTTAATAATCAATGCATAAAAAGAATTTCTCAGTGTGTCACCAGAACATTTATAGTTACTAAGTGAACTGCTGCGAAGATGTTTTCCTTAAAATTATATTTAATTCTGGTTATCAGGAAAAATAAAAAGTCAAAGCCCATTAATCTCCATCTTTAAGATTAACAACTGCTTTAGCGCTCCATAGATTATCATTAGTATGTGTTATGTTTGACATTATCCAGTTACATTACGCCTGACTCATATAACGTTACCCAAATAATGAGACACTTCTGGCACAATTCCCCCTTTATCATATACTGAGTATACATATAGAAGATAAATTTGACAAGAGTTGATCCAGACTAGACATTTTTGGAGGATTTCCTGTGAATAAATTAATGTTATGTTATCTAGTTTCTTACTAATATTATCTACAATCAGGTCTGTTATCTGTTATCTGGAAAAAAAAAAAGCAACTTAGGCATAGTTGCCAACTCTCCCTGAATATCAGGGAGACTCCCTGAAGATTGGGTGATCTCCCTGACTCCCTGAAGTGTTTGGTAATCTCCCTGATTCTAATTTCATCCATTGAGGTCTATGGAGATGACCAATTTCATGGAGGCCAAGAATCTTGTTAATCAGCTGCAGCGTCACTTTTAGCTTTTCTATAAAGATAGTAATGAAAGTAGTCACTGACAATTTAATAATCAATAAATACTGACATTTTTATTGTAAAATAGTTTTCCTGGCAGTGCTAGATACACCTATGGGTGGAATTATTCACAGGACACACCTCTCTGGCGCTACAGGACACACCCCTTTGGTGCAGCACCTTGATAGTGCTCTCACAATCTCCCTGATATTCATTTGCAAAAGTAGGCAACCATGAACTTAGGCCTATTTGCAGGGTCAGCTCAAAATCCATTAGAATTGGTGCAGTCGCTACAACATGAGGCTGCATTGCTGAATGTGGACCTTACAATGTGTCTGTGTCAATACTCTGACTGTATTTACTGTTATAGAGGTTTCTAATGTCATGTTAGCATTATTTAGATGCAGCCAGCACACAGTAGAGCCCAGGGGTGGATTGGTCATAGGACTTACAGGGAATTTTCCCGTTGGGCCGGTGGCCTCTTGAGGGCACTAAGCAGTCCCCATTTTTATTATAAGAAAACTAGGATATTAATGGTAAAGGTTAGTGATCACTAGAATGATGTCTGTAAACATCAGAGGTCACTAGGATGCTATGTGTGCATTTTATATATTTCCACAGCTCGATAGTAAGGTTCTTTATTATGTAATAATTCAGAATACATATATTTTGACACGTAACTGCAGGGGGTGCGGCTGCTATGGGACCTTAAGGAGGGGGGGGGGGGACAGCTGCCGGTTGCATGGATGGGCGGAGCTGGGTGGCATTGGGGCAGCACCGCTACCTAATAGCTTAAAACAGTGCTCAGCACTCTATGTATGAGTGGAAAAAAAGAAAATAGTTCCCCTGGTGCCCAAACAGGTGTGATATATAAAAAAAAATGTGAAGATAATAAACAATAGAGTTAGGCACAGTTGTTTAGGAAAAGAAGCAACTGCACTTATATGGATAGCTAGTCCAAATGTAGTAAACAAAAAAAAGGATTTAGGATAGTGCTGCGCTAATGATCCAAAAGCATCTGTGTCCACAAAACATACACCATATGTTATTAAAAAAATATATATTTAATATTCAAAACCAGACAAAATAATAGGCACACATGTATAAAAAAGAGAGAATCAGCTGATATAGAGTGCAATAGTTTGAGGTATAAAGTGACCACAACATATGATATAGGACGTCCATATGGAGAGAATTGTATGGGTTCAAATATGCATATATATATATATATACCAAGCTTGATTAATGAAAAAAGTGTGCGCAAAAAATTA
Organism: Limnodynastes dumerilii; assembly: GCA_011038615.1. Lineage (NCBI taxonomy): Eukaryota > Metazoa > Chordata > Amphibia > Anura > Limnodynastidae > Limnodynastes > Limnodynastes dumerilii. Next base: position 140,962 of record WWET01003560.1, on the reverse strand, counting down.
AAAAGTATATATGAATAAAATAGGGACTTACCCGGAATTACATCCGACTGTTGCGCAATTGCTCCTCCCACGACACTTTTCTTTCACAAGCACAAAGCATTACAAATAGCTTCCTTGAGAGAGGCTATCCACCCAGTTTACTCTCAGCAGCTTTGAGGGAGGTGGAAGAGATGGACCGCGAATCTCTTTTTAATACTTCACCCTCATCTAATTCTAAAAAGAAGAAACATATCAAGATTTCACCTCATCATAACACCAATGCTGTCTTTATTTCCAGATTTAATACCAAATCCCACTTGATTAAAAAAGTCATTAAGAAAAATTATCCCATTCTTAAGCAAGACGAGACACTCCGCTCCGCACTACCCATCAACCTACTGTTGTTTACAAAAAGAATAGAACATTAAAAAATAGCTTAGCCCCTAGTCATCTCAAAATGCCATTACCTCACTCTACCCCCTCTACCTTTTCCTTTCCTCCTCTCCCTAAAGGCTTCCATAAATGTGATCGTACCCTTACATGCAAACATGTGCTAAACAAAACTAAATGTGTTCAAAATGGCGAGGAATCTATTTTCATTAAACATTTTATTAACTGCAATACTAACTATGTAATATATCTACTCCGGTGTCCCTGTAACTTACGTTATGTGGGTCGCACCACAAGATCCCTTAAGACATGGTTTCTGGAACATAGGAGAAACATTTTGAAAAAGGTTAAGAACCATAGTATTCCTCGCCATTTTGAACACTTTCATCATAGTGATCCAACCTCACTTCAACTTATCGGACTGGAACACATTCCTAGGTCCGACCGAGGTGGGGATAGATTTTAAATCCTATGCAAACAAGAACTCTTTTGGGTATATAAGTTGGGTACACTTACACCAGGGGGCCTTAATGAAAATCTAGAGCTCAATGCAGTTATATGAGTATGTTTTATTTTACATTTTGTTTTATTTTACATTCTCTTGAAAACCTTTTTGTGTACATGATTGACTTGTGTCCATATGTACTATTTTCTTCTCTATATATTATATATGTATATTGCTTATCTCTATTTTTTATGATTTATTATTTTTATCTGTATTTACACTTTATGATTGCTTATTATTTTATTATTCATCTAAACCAAGGAGGTTAATGAAGAAACATACCACTTATTGTGGACTACTACATATTTTAAGTCCACATTAAAATATTCAGTCTCCCATGTATTCTGTTTCTATAGTGATCTCAATCACGAATGTTAAACGTTAGATTTGTTTTAAATAATTTTTTCATGTTTGTAAACATTTCTTTCTTTATATATATAATTTATATGTGTAAGATGTTTTATTTGTAGGTTATATCTAACTATTCATTATTATTTGTTTGTTACATACACCATTGCATTTAAGTGTTGTATCTACACACCTGTTTAATTTAAATGACATATATAAACGAGACATAGAGGCGTGCCTTCTTACAAATTACTTCTGATGAAGTGGCGCTTAGCCAGGAAACGCGTCAGGTTATATCTCTCTCTTTAGTTCCAGACTTTTAAATCTTTTAATTCTAATTGTTGGGACTTTTGAAACTACAATATTGGATGGAACATAACTTTTTTGTTGAATCTTGCCTTGCCCGCTAAAGTGAGGACAACTATTCCTATTGTGGAAACCTACACGGGGGAGTATTACTCCCGACTAAGACATCTAAGACTGTGTAGAGCGGTGTTCCTTATTGAAAGCATTCGTGCATTTACTCCACCATCTGTGTACAACTACACCCGGGTAACGCTATCCACATCCCCGAAGTCTAATCGAGCTGTGTAAGACTGTGCAGAGCGGCGTCCCCTATTGGAAGTATCCGTACATTTACTCCACCAGCTGCACATAACTACACTCGGGAAACGTTATCATATCCATCAAGTCTAATCGAGTTGTGCAGATCTGTACTCTTAAAAGAAATCTACTCTGGCAGTGTGTGAGTAGCGGCTTGCAAACGGGGGAACGCACACCTGCGGGTGCAGTCCCGACTTCGGTGCATTGAGGACCCTCCGCCGCCTCTCTCTCAGGCTCAGCATCCCATACCGAACACCTTATGTGGATTCATTAATTGTTTGCTCCATCCCGTAACTCCTTACAAGCTACCAACTACTGATTCCTATTTGGACACTTGGTCTATTTACCCTGTTTCCCCGGCTGGCTTTCTGCGGACGCGCAGGGCCAGCGGGTAAGTCCCTATTTTATTCATATATACTTTTTCATTTTTTGCGCACACTTTTTTCATTAATCAAGCTTGGTATATATATATATATATATGCATATTTGAACCCATACAATTCTCTCCATATGGACGTCCTATATCATATGTTGTGACCGGTCACCTTATACCTCAAATTATTGCATTCTATATCAGCTGATTCTCTCTTTTTTTTATACATGTGTGCCTATTATTTTGTCTGGTTTTGAATATTAAATATATATTTTTTGAATAACATATGGTGTATGTTTTGTGGACACAGATGTTTTTGGATCATTAGCGCAGCTCTATCCTAAGTCTTTTTTTGTTTACAACAAACTGATCCATTGCCTGAGGTATCACAAGCACATGAAGTGAGGCAAGGAGAGACTAATAACATAATAAACATTTCTGCATTTAAAGCACGGTGTTGCTTCTTTTCCTAAACAACTGTGCCTAACTCTATTGTTTATTATCTTCACATTTTTTTTTATATATCACACCTGTTTGGGCACCAGGGGAACTATTTTCTTTTTTTCCACTCATACATAGAGTGCTGAGCACTGTTTTAAGCTATTAGGTAGCGGTGCTGCCCCAATGCCACCCAGCTCCGCCCATCCAAATCCAGATCCCGTCTCCTTGCTATGGGGCCTGAGCCTGTCACATTCCACTCCTGAATTTATCCCACCCACATGTGGCCTCTTGCAGATTTTTTTCCAGGGCCCCTTTAAGTTCCCAGTGTGCCCTTAGCGGAGCCTAAATAAAGAGAAGAAGAAAGAAGACAGATGACAGTAGACAGTGTATACTATAAGATATGGTCAGTTCCATGAGCAATTTTGACATATGTCTCTCCAATACCAAATCCGCTATATTAATGCACTCCCCTTGCATGGACAGACTTTCTATAGCCATAAGCTGCCTTAAGTTTTCTGACTTGTGCAAATATAAAATGGTGGTGACTGGGAAATCTGGATTGGTATAGCGTTGGCTCGGCTATACTGCACATTGTAATACCATGTCACATGGAATGCTAATCGATCGGAATGGATGGATATGTACTCATACACTGAACAACAAATCATACAAAATGCAATGCAAACTCACAGAGGGGAAACGAAAAAGGAAGGATAAAATCAAGCAAAAGACCAAAGTGTGTTTTTCATTTCTGTCTTCGTTACTAAAGTCATTTTGTCTTAGCTAACTGTAAATCTTTCATTACTGCTTGTTCTTCTTCTATTCTTTCACACTTTCAAACTACTGATATAGCCTTCAAACTCAAGGCCGAAACTTGATGTTCCCTCTGATTTCTCTCTGATGTCACAGACAGGTGTCAGTAAATGCTTGGGTCCAGTTGGAAAATACTGTAAGGGTGCGTACACATTGGGGCTTTTTCAGCAGATAATCCTTCCAATCACACAGTCAAAAGACTTCACCAGGTTTCACCAGATATCCACCAGTGTGTACTGTCCAAAGATGCTCAAAAATCATTTGAAACAGTGATCTTTTTGATTTGATCATTTGGAGCGCCTAATAGACAGTACACACATTGGGCTGGATCCAGACCTTGTTAAGTGCATGAACTTAGTTACACCTGGGCTAAACCATGTGGATTTCAGGGGAGTCATAATTCATCTGCTGCAAACAGTATTAGAGTAGAGAGGTGATGTTTCCTATCCCAAGTCTAAATAACAGTGTGATAGTAAAGCTGGTCATTATCTGTGTGCAGTAATCAATTTAAAGATATATCCCTGCATGCAAAGTATACAATTAACTTGACTCCCCCTGAATTCAACATGGTTTAGCCCAGGTGTAACTAAGTTAATGCACTTAACAAGGTCTGGATCCAGACCATTATAGGATAATAAGGCAATTAGTTGATTAACTGTTGACTAGCTCAATTATTGCCAGAAAGGCAAAAAACGCTCCTATCTAATAATTAGACTATTTACAATTACCTGTTAGCATCAGCACAGGGCGATGGCCTGATAATCAAGTGCCTGATCCTGAGGTGAGCGAACGCCAGCTGACATAGCGTAGCTTTGCTTATCACTCTGATTTAGCAGTGTGCATGCTCAATAACCAAGAGCCCACAATCATGGCCGCTTCTATCGCACGGGCGTACCCCTAGGTGACTTAGAGGAGGTGCCCAGCAGGGCAACCTGCCCTCCCACTGACGCCGGCCACATGATGCAGCCAGCGTCATTCACATGGACTGTACAGAATATACTGGACTCCTGTGGGAGCACTGTAGGGCCAATTCTATTTCTCTGAGTAACATTGCCTCACTTATGATAGAATTGGTCCTACAGGGCTCCTGCAGGAGCCCTGTATATCCTGTGCAGTCTCTGTGACTGATGTTGGCTGCATCATGCGGCCGGTGTCTGTTCCAGCAGAGCCCTGCGAAGAAAGGAGTAAGAAAAGAGGACATAGTAAGTACATTTTGAAATAGAAGGGGCAGAAACCTCTTGGACACAATGAAGACTACACAATAGGGGCACAATGAAGGCTGGGCACAATGGAGGCTGGGCACAATATGAGCACAATAGAGGCTGGGCACAATAGGGGCATAATGGCTGCTGGGCACAATGGAGGCTGGGTGCAATAGGGGCATAATGGAGGCTGGACACAAATACAAGGGGATGGAAGTGAATGGCTAAGCGCAGTTTTTTTTTGTGGGGAGGGGAGAACATTTTTTGGGCTCTACTAGGTCTAGAAATGGCAATGCCCACAATCAGCCCTATTCAGACCCTAACACAACCTAACGCTGCGTCAGTATGCATTCTCATGGGTTTGAGAGGGAAGAGGAGGAGACACCTAGTCAATAAACAGGAAGGGCCTATGTGATTATGAGGCTGCTTTAATCTTGGCTACTTAGTGCCCAATCGTTACATATGTGTTTGCCTTTGGATCGCACAAAACACGCCACCATTTTTCACTCGTATGTATGCCACACAAACTGCTTTCAGATTTATATGTGCCTAAGAATCAGGCCTTGTGTGTATATGGGATGCCCAGCACCTGGAGTATTATGTTGGTCACCTGGGACAGCCTGCAGCTGCCATAAGGCGATTTTTTGTTTTTAGATAATGTTTGAATTGGTATAATCTTTCATATAACACAAAGACCCTGATCCAGAGATCTTGCACCTGAGATGTACATGCAATCTATTGAAAACGCAGGGCTATAACTAAGGGTGGGCAATAGTGGCAGCCGCACAGGTCACAAATTCGCAGTGGGGCGACAAAAGTAAATTTTAAGGGTAAACTGGTTACTAATTCAGGATTGGATTGGACAGGATTCAGGATTGGGGCGTCATTTTCTCTTTTTTGCCACTGGCGCTAAAATGTCTAGTTACGGCTCTGTGAAAACGTGTACACCATATTTAGAGTTTCCGTCAATGGCAACTCTAGATAGATAAAACTGTACATGAGAACAACTTTAAAACATGCAAACAGATATGTGGAGGTGGGGGTACTGACTGCGCTTAACCAGTGTGTACTTACCTAAGCTGCTTAAAGTAACAAGGAGATACCCTGACTCCTGAGGTTGGGTCTTCCTAATGGGAGAACCAGGTGTGGTAATACAGATAATGGGATTACTAAGCGCTATAGGTAGGCTAATAGGATAGTACAGGTGCAAAAGAGTGATGAATAATGCACAGACAACGTATATTAGTTGCTAAAAAGTTTTACTGTATATAAGAATAAATATTTTATATAACATATATCACAGTTTTGGTCAAATGAAATGTCACATGTGCCCAGATAGATATTCAGGGGCTTTAGGAGATGCAGAAGTGTGCAGTGGTTGTTGTCAACAGTGGATAACAGACACGGAAGACAGACAATCCACAGGATGGTATCCGCAGATATAGCCACACAAATATATTTCAACTGCACGGGTAACAGGTGACTGGCAGCCTGCAGTGCTTAGCATAAGCAGTGCATATATGGTTAGTGGTGCAAAGATAGCACTGGTCCTTACTAGAGGATAACAGGTGGTGGTATCAGATAAAACTGTACAGCTTAACACCTAGATTGTTAGATGCTTAAACGGGTTGGAAAAGTATATAACTGCTGTGGTCAAAAGTACATAGGAGTTGCACAAATTTGTGGCTGTAGAGGGTGCTCCTGTGCGGTAGCGTACCGTACTTTAGTATCTGGGCTGCTGAGTACAGTGAACTTGTGTGTGTGGAGTGGTGACTGATGGTGACTCTCCGGTGATGCTCGCTTGACGGAAGTGTCTAGCGGCGAAGCTTGTGCTGGTGGGCGGTCCTCTGCACCGCCGTGCAGGTCTTCAAGGTAGCCTTATGCTGATGGGGGAGAGAGCAGCCAAGACGCCCGGGGATCGCTAGAGCACTGCTGGTTAGTGTGTGAGAAGTCGGAGAGTGAGCAGGGAGAAGGAAGCATCTGTAAATTGTCTGAGAGAGAATCTGAGGAGAGAGTGTCAGTGGTTAAGCAGAGGAGAGTGTCAGCGGAGTCAGCAAAGGAGTGTGTTGGTGGTTAAGCAAAGGAGAGTGTTAGTGGAGTCAGTAAAGGAGAGTGTCGGTGCTTAAGCAGAGGAGAGTGTCAGCGGAGTTGGCAAAGGAGAGTATCGGTGGTTAAGCAGAGGAGAGTGTCAGCGGAGTTGGCAAAGGAGAGTGTCGGTGGTTAAGCAGAGGAGAGTGTCAGCGGAGTTGGCAAAGGAGAGTATCATTGGTTAAGCAGAGGAGAGTGTCAGCAAAGTCAGCAAAGGAGAGTGTCGGTGGTTAAATAGAGGAGAGTGTCAGCAGAGTCGGCAAAGGAGAGTGTCGGTGGTTAAATAGAGGAGAGTGTCAGCAGAGTCGGCAAAGGAGAGTGTCGGTGGTTAAGCAGAGGAGAGTGTCAGCGGAGTCGGCAAAGGAGAGTGCCGGTGGTTAAGCAGAGGAGAGTGTCAGCGGAGTAGGTAAAAGGAGAGTGTCGGTGGCTAAGCAGAGGAGAGGGAGAGAGAGAGCAATGAGAAACGGGCATTGGAGAACGGTCTGAGGTGACGCAGCTGAGGCACAGATTCCGGGAACCTATTTATCTAAGTATAACTTCACATTATCAAAGGGTCAAAAAAAGTGACTTCTTAGTTGAAATAGTGAAGCTGGGCTGAGGTTTGGATAGTGTGATGAGCTGTTTAGACGGTGCAGGGGAATATAGTGAGATCATTACATTTGTCAGAAAAGCAGTGCTCTTTTTTGTCATAGAACGAACTGGAACAGAGTGCCGGGACCTTTTTTTGATGGGTTTTTCAAGTTTTAAAAGTTTTGGCGGCAATATCATTAAAACGGTGAATGCGGGTGGCTTGTGTGTCGAGTCTGATGCATGCGTACTTCATCCGTGCTGGTTGTGATGACACTGCTCGGCTTGTGGTGCTGCTTGGCTTGTGATTGGTCGTGTGGTCACGCGTGAGTTGATGTGAGTTCCGGCACTTTTTTTCTTACAAAAAAAGCACTGCAGAAAAGTAACAAAAGGCTATATGGAAGTTGAACATTTTTACCTCGGAAATTTGTTACAGCGTTCATTCAACTTTATAGTCTGGACATAAAGTACAATACATGAAATTGTTGACGCAAGATACACAGTTATATAGTTTACCTCAGGAAATTAATTCAGTTTAGTTTAATCATCTTTTCATTTGGATGCAAGTCACATCAAACAAATGTTACCAAAGGAAAGGTGAAATTTCCCAATTTGAATTGTAATTGCAGCTACACGGACTGCTTATTGAACCCAGGTTTTAATTTATAACATATAGTAACTTTAAGATTTACTTTACATATTTTTCTCAGTTGTATTTCTGGATGATGAATGTAATGTTGTAATGTTATGTAACTTCGTTTATAGTAATTGTGGAAAAACTATAATTGTAGCGTTGTGGTTAAATGGAGAGAGTAACAATTGTAATTTTACCTAATGGTTCTGTTCTGAAAAGATAAGAATAATTCCATCAATGGTTCTGAAAAGAGAAGAATAATTAATTATTCCAAATAATTGGGTGTGGGTCTTCGCATAGAAAGTCCCAATTGCGATAAACCCGATTCCTCCCAGCCAGTTACGAACTGGCTGAGATTTCGATTGCTTATGCCTTGAAGAAGCATTGCAATCGATCCACGGAGCACCGAAAGCTCTGTTGTACTAAAAGTTGTAAAAAAAATAGTCCCCCACTCCTTTCCCTAACCCTAACCCTCCCATCTCACTACCCTAACCCTCCCTTCCTGGCAGCCTGACCCTAACCCTCCCTTAATTGCAGCCTGACCCTAACCCACCATTTCCTGCAGCCTGACCCTAACCCTCCCTCCCCTGCAGCCTGACCCTAACCCTAATGCTAACCCTAGCCCTAATCCTAACCCCAACCCTAACCCCGCAGAGATAATTTACTTACCTGTTCCAGGTTCGGCAATAGCAGCAGCGGAGGTGCAGCGGAGGGATATCGCGCATTGTGAAAGTGAATGGGTGACGTATGCCGAATGACATACTCACCCATTCATTAAAAAAAAGTATAAATCGGTAAGTATATGAAAAAGGGACATCCGAAAAGGAAAAATCAGAGTTTCATCGCAGAGAGTGTAACCGCAAATAATTGTAGCATTCTACCTGTTAGTTGTGAAAGATTGCTGTTTTAATTTTTTTTAACTTGCATTCTCTGCTTGTGTATAAGAGCAATGGGCCAGATCCAGAACAATGCTTGTGAGCGAATTTACGCGTGGCGTGGAGACGTAAAATCGTGTTTTGGTAAGTACTGCGCATGCGCACCATAGAAAATACGCTCCGTAACGTAGCGGAAATGTGAACGTATGGGCCATTCACGTATGTGTTGCATAAATATTTACGTGTGGGCGTGCCAATTTTACGTGAATCTAAAATACGTCTGAAATACGCTATGTAGGCGGGGTTTGTATTTAAAGTGTACAGTATGGGCGTGCTTAGCTGCGTAAATACGTGTTGCCCATACGTACGTGAGCGGATGACATCGGTTACGTGGGCAAAAGTTAAGGTAGGGTTTGGAAAGCGGATCTCGGACAAAATACGTACATTCAAGGGGTGTGCCAAGGGGAGTGTATAGAAGGTACGCACGCGTAAATACGCCACGCGAGTAAACGTATTGCAAGCGGAGTTCTGGATCTACCCCAATGGGCCAGATCCAGAGCTACGTTTCCATTATATTTCCTAGCGTAGCGTAATTAGTATACTCTCCCCTTGGCACTCCCCTCGGCAGTACGTAGTTTAGCCATGTTTCGCTTTCCAAACCCTACCGTAACTTTTCCAAGCGTAACTCCTGTCGGCTGTAATGGCTGCACGTACTTACGCGCCTAAGCACGCCCACACTGTATGAATTTAATGCCTCACCCCGCCTCCGAAGCGTATATACAGGTGTCGTATGGCTGTCACGCCCCTCCGTTCGTAGTTACGCTGTTGATAGTAGTATGGTACATAAGTTCAGCGTTACGTGTCGTAACATCTGCTGCGGGCATGCGCAGTAAATGCAAAATAGCGCTTTTACGTCTTTGTCTAGCGTAAATACACTAGCGTGCTTGGTTCTGGATCTATCCCAATATGATTTTCAAAGTACTAAGTTTTCTGCCAATCTAAAACATTCAGAAAAGATTCATTAAAACAAAATGTATTTTACTAAACACTGGTGTGAAGTTACTTTGAGTTTTCTTGCTCTCACTCACCTCTCTGCAATCTAAAAGGAAGATATCAGCAATATTGTTCAGGTCATTTCAAACCTTTACCTTTAATAAAGGCGGGTGTCACACTATGACCATAAAACACATTATCTCGTTACAGCCTATTCCATTGTATATTTAATCATAGCAATTTATTATGTCCTGACATCAAGGGAATAGACTTAGCCCTCTGAAACACACAGCCTGCTCGCACAAATAATACATTTTCTGATTCATACGTATAGTAATGCTAGAATTAACAGCACACAAAGACTGTGATTCAGAAAGAAATTAGTAGCACTTAACACCCTTTCGTAAATCACCGTCTAAATATCGCTGTCCTTCCCATAACTACTCCTGTAGGATAAACATTTCCAGACTTTACTGTACATCAGCCCACAATCTTTCAGGTTCAACGTTAACAACTCTTCTCTGATCACCTCACTGGTCTGTCTCTCCTCCTCCCACACGTCAGCACTTGCTAAATTTTCCAGCTACAGTTATAGGAAGGAGAAAAAAAGGGAAATAAAAAACGTGAAAAGGAGGGAGGGATGAAGGGAGGGTGGGGGGATGCTGGGAGAGAAGCAGGGGCTTGCTGTGATTGGCTACTAGCTGCATCTCAGTCCTTCTGTTTGAGGCTATAAAAAGATGAGAGGATGGGAGGCAGCAGCAGCCAAGCAGTGACAATCTGGACAGACAGATCCAGTGAGATAGACACAAAAGAGAAAAATAATAATAATAGAAGCTTGGATCCTGACCATTCAGCCAAGATGTGCAAAGGACTTGCTGGAGTTACCTCTTTCACTGCGCCTGACAAG
>WWET01003560.1:94142-130239 GCA_011038615.1 Limnodynastes dumerilii | reverse complement strand
TCTTTCCCTGCCACCTGCCTGAAAAGGTGAGGCTGCAATCTGCACAGCAACACACAATGAGGAGCCTATGGCCAAGCATTTCACAAGAATCATAATGTGCATAGAATTGTATGGGGAACTTGTCTTTTAGAGGATACAGATGCAGAAGTCTTTAGGCCAGAGATATTGCACTGCTGTTTTAGAGGTATAGGGATTGCTATGATGGTGCAGAGGTCTGCAGAGCATTTCTCTTTAGTTCAGTATGCCTCCGGGGGCTGCTTCAGTGCGCTGAACATCACTAGCTCCTTGTCAGGGTACAGCTGAGTCTTTAGATGAGGGCACTTATGCTTTCCTTGTGATGCCTAGTGTTTCTGTGGGTAGAAGACTTTAGATGGTCAGTTTGTTCTTCAGTGCCATGATTGGCAAAGTATATTAAAGCTAAATATATTATTCTATTTAAAACAAATCTTAAGATCCTTGGATACAAATATTACTCAAATAATTTTTACTTTATTTATTTATTTATTTAACTAATTATTACTCATAAATCATTTTTATTGTATTAATGAATAGCAACAAACACATATTACATAGACATATGACACATAGTTAATAGAACTTTGTAAATAGATTTTGGGATATAGTAATAGATGACACCTTACTGCGGTACACATACATTTGAAACTACTATTTGAGTACTTAGCAAATGAATTATTTGCATTACTGGTATTCACATGTGCATATGTCATTGTAAAAGTATTTTATACTAAATACATCTGCTGTTATAATTTAGATGCTGACTTTTAACAAAATGATAATATTTTCTATTAGAAACATTTGAAATCATTTTAGAGAAAGGAAATGTAAATAGCTATAAAGGAAATATAAAGAGATGTTATAATATGCATTCTAGTGGGAGTGAGTAAGTGTTTATGTAGTCATTAATGTTTAGTTTTTTGGTTACAGAAGTTCATATCCTATTGTAATGATCTTTGTTTAGTCAGTGGTGGGTTTCCTTGTGCAAGATGTAACATATTAGTCTTGGGCATTGCCATATTTTAATAATATTAAAACAAAATACTCCTTTCTGGAATATTTGTAACTTTTGAAGCTTTTGATGAACTAGCCAACTATTCATACCTACTTCTTTTTTTATTCCCAGCCTCTCTTGTTTTACAAGTAGTAGACTTTCACACTCGTGTAGACTTGGATATCAGTACTATAATGGTTATTTTTTAAATGCTAAACACAGAGTCCACTATATTTAAATCAAACACATGCTTAGATATATTATACATAGATGAATGTCTTCTAGCTCTCCATCAAATGTATACATTTATGTAAATACATACACTATAATGCATATGCTTTTATCAAGTAAAAGAAATCCATACATATTCATGTCCTAGTGAGCAACTCGTGGATGAATATGGCTGAGAGGAAAGCGCTCACTCTGGGGAATCTGGTTAATATTGGAGAGGGAAGCTTGCTGTACTGTGACAGGAATAGAGTTTGGTGTGGGGGTGTACTGTGATAAGCAGAAACTTTGCTTTAACTGCTCTACAGTTAGCCATGTAGGAAATATGGTGGAAATAAGAATATGAATTGTTTAGATGACAGAATAAAAAAAAAAAACTATGACTGGGCGATGACAAGTTATAGTATCTAGTCCAGGTCACGGTGTGGCATTGCTCATACCCTATTTTTATTAGTGAAACCATCTATTTATTACACACACACCTGTCAGTTAAATTGCAAATCCATGTCTTTGTCCTGTTATAAATTATATGTTATTATATGGTATCTTAGGTTAATGATTAATTTTATGGCAGTATAACACTCTTACTTACTTCATTGTTTGTTAAAACAAACATCCTTTTTCCGGAATCAGTACATTAGGACTAATTTATTCAGTAGGGATATTACTGCAATTAAAATTATGCGCTGCATTTTGCAGTTGAGTATGATGTGGTATATTATATATATATATATTCAAGGAACAAAGTTATTAACACAAAAGAGTTAATAAAACATTAAGGGCTATATGGGGATAGATATGTTGCTAATAGCAACCATTCAGTATATAGCTAGAACATACTGGATAATTGATATATAGAATCTGATTTGTCGCTATGATTTAAAAGTGATTCAAAATCATTTTATGCTGATTTATTATTCAATTGCCTTGAAATGGTTGAACAGAGAATGTTTCCCATTTGCCCTATAATAGAAGAGTTAGTGTCTGTCACTGAGTTTCAATTCCATGTGATACTAACAAATAGTTTCTTATAATTGATATTTGCACATAATGTGATGCCGCACCTAACACAATGAATCAGTTTCTCTGCAGTAAGGTAAAAAATAATCACTGCTTTCACAATACAGTGCTACGCATTACAATGGCTGTGCGGGGGTTATAGCACTCCTGGAGGATCATTTTAAGTGCCTGCTGTAAAAGACTTCTTGTTGAAGGCTAAACTGCAGTGTAGATAATCAGACATTTATATGAATAAACTGTATTTAAGTTCTATATCTATAGATTAGCTTTCAGATCTATCTGTCTATCTGTCTGTCTATCTATCTCATATCTATCTATCTATCTATCTATCTATCTATCTATCTATCTATCTATCTATCTATCGTATCTATCTAGTTTTCTACTGAGTCCCAGTTAGTTAAATTATTGTAAAGTAAATCTTTTATGTGATTGGAAACTGCAGCAGCTTTTTGTACTGTACCTGTGCACTAGTTTGTAGATACAACTACCATCCTCATTTAAGTTCCTTGATAAGAAACAAATGGACATGGGTTGGGTTATTTGAATTTAGATAATATGAACATGCTAAGTTATGTCAGTTGTCTGCACTCTACTACCCCATGGAAAATGAGACCCCCAAATATTTCAAGCATAGGATTTGTAAAACATCATTGATAAAACAATTTTACATAATTTGTATGCCCCTTTATGAAATGTTCTCTGCACAACTTTTTTTTTTACATAAAATTGAAACATTGAATTCTATGCACCAAAAATTATCAAAACAATTGATCATTAAATAGGATTAGGGGAGACAACACTGCACTACACATTTCCTCAAAATGTGTCTCTTATCTGTATATCAGATTGTGTGAAATAATCTCTTATATTGGATTCATCAAGAGCATATTTGTAAATTAATAGATCAGTTCTTTTGTTTGATGCACCTGGCTTTGTTTAGCACAATTTAAACTTCATGATAAATAATTCTTCTTTTTTTTTTCAACAGTGCCAAAGATATAAAGCATCGACTTGGATTTCTTTTACAGAAAGCTGATAGTTGTGATAACAGCACCTACGTGAAGAAAGACAAACCTGCTTGTCAAAGGTAAGCCTAATGTTTCCCATATGTTTACACATAAACTAATTGCCAGCGATACAGGCTGTGTAATTCTGGAATTGTGAAGAACCCTCTCAGTAAAGAGCAGTAATCAGAGATATAAGTACTAAGCACATCTCCAAGTCACCAGGGAAATAATCATTTAGATAATAATGCTGCATATCCAGAAAATGTGTTTTGTATCTGTCGCAAACAGTGGGTCGTGTGCAGACTACCGGACATATAACATATAAGTCCGGTGATTAGCGTTTTTTCCTACTGCGCATGCGTAGTACATTTTTTACGTTATCTACAATATCTTTTCCTTACGTAGATTGCGTAAATGCGGTCTTACAATCGATGTAAAGGAAAAGATACGTAGATAACGTAAAAAATGTACTACGCATGCGCAGTAGGAAAAACCGCTAAACACCGGACGTATATGTTATACGTCCGGTAGTCTGCATATGGCCCAGTATTAGAATTGAGAGGAAATGTTTTCTAACCCAAATCCCAAGTTTAGAATAAAGTAAAGTGCACGCATACATTAACATTTATTGGCTCCCAGGTGAAAAATGACACCTGTGTTTCTCTTATTTTCAAACTCTGATTTGGGTTCTGTGTCCCTATCAATATGGGCTTGGTGTAGTAACATATCTGATAAGACAAAATGAGGAAATGATTGCAATATAGTGATGGTGTAATATTTTTTGTTCAGATAAATGCACAACACAATTATTGCACATAATACATATACATATATACTGTATATGTTGTTTGTTTGTTTTTTATGATTGTTTATTTTATACAGTATGTGCATTTCAGTTTCAATAAGTTTGTAAGCTTCTATGGCTACTATCTTTTATCCCTTTAGTAATGTTTCATTGCAAGTTTGATGTGTTTTTTCTAAGTCTATCCTATTTTAAGCTATATTATTATTATTATTATTATTATTATTATATTTACATATACATATATATTCTGTTTTATTTTTTCTCTAGGCTTACTCAAGAGGAAGTAAAGAAATGGGCAGAAAGTTTGGAAAATCTGGTTAATAGTGAATGTAAGTAGCCTCAATCCTGTTAATGTAAATTTCTCTTGAAGTGGGCAGGCAGGATAAACTGTAAGGGAAATTAAGAGTAAATGGAACATCAGTATGTAATATCTGCAAAGCATTTATGCTGTAAAATACGTCACGATACCTGTGATAACTCAGTTGATTTACACTGTAACACTGAGCATGATTTGGCATATTTGTCTTATGCTGCATGTTGGTTGTTGTAGTTCATACACAGTTCTAGAAACTTCATGTTTCAGTAGACAGTTTCCAGACATGTTGCCATGGAAACCCTTGCATTTAGTCAATAGTAGTGTATACGTGACTTAGCTCAGTTAGGGATACCCAAATGTCTGTGACTTGAGAAACAAAACATTCCTAGAGACATTACCCTAGCAAATTAGACGTGCTGGAGGCTTAGAAGAGTATTCGTTGACGTCAGCCAAGGTCACTTGTCTCACATCAGTCAAGTCCCCGCACGAGGAACGAGTGACATTCATTTTCTGGCTGCAGTCCACTGTGGTTCCCATTTTCAAGGTTCTGTGATCTCTGCTGACCTAAAGTGTATGAGTTAGATGCTAGGATTTTAAACATATGCTAAGATCCGCTGTCAGTCCCCATCGTATTCCAATAAGGCCTCGTGTGTTTATTCTATATTACTGTAACCTTGTACTACATGGTTGCCTACTTTTGCAAATGAATATCAGGGAGATTGTAAGAGCACTATCAAGATGCTGCACCAAAGGGGTGTGTCCTGTAGCGCCAAAGAGGTGTGTCCTGTGAATAGCTCCACCCATAGGTGTATCTAGCACTGCCAGGAAAACTATTTTACAATAAAAATGTCAGTATTTATTGTATATTAAATTGTCAGTGAATACTTTCATTACTATCTTTATAGAAAAGCTAAAAGTGATGCTGCAGCTGATTAACAAGATTCTTTCATTACATCTTGGCCTCCATAAAAAATTGGTCATCTACGTAGACCTCAATGGATGAAATTAGAATCAGGGAGATTACCAAACACTTCAGGGAGTCAGGGAGATCACCCAATCTTCAGGGAGTCTCCCTGATATTCAGGGAGAGTTGGCAACCATGTTGTACTATCTTAAGCCCATCTTTTTTTTTGCATCATTTCCTGTACTTTCAAAATGGGAAAGTGCTTAATATGTTCATTTCCTCACTCATAATGCATTTACCCTTTAACATGTTACATTAAGGCACTAATGGAATCAATTTTACCTGCAGGTGGTTTGGTGGCTTTTAGATCCTTCCTTCAGTCAGAATACAGTGAAGAAAACATTGATTTTTGGTTGTCGTGTGAGAATTACAAGAAAATCAAGTCCTCCACAAAGCTGTCAAGCAATGCTCAAAAAATCTATGAGGACTTTATTTCCATTGATGCTTCCAGAGAAGTAAGTGTCTTATAGCCTATTACATAGACCTATATAACTGAAGCATAGGAGGACAAAAGGCCCCAATACCATGGTGAACAACACATTTGCTCTCATTACTCAAACAAAATATATAGTCTAAACTCACTGAAGAAATTCCATAAGGGTGGTAGACAATAAAATGTCTTCAGCTATAGCTCTTTTAACAATAAGAATGCCACCACTCTTATTTAAGCTATTAGTCATAGTTAATTTACTAGTGTTTTAAGTACAGTTTGCCTTCTCTTTGTGCTTTTTTCACCTTTATTAGTGTAACTATCCTTAATGATAATGATTCATTTAATTTAAAATAGTACTTATTACAATTCAGTTCAATAAGTTAATAGAGTAATATAAAATAGTACTTATTACAATTCAGTTCAATAAGTTAATAGAGTAATATCATATATTCATTTATTACTATTCAGTTCAATAAGTTAATAGAGTAATATAAAATAGTCATATATTCAGGTGATAGGGAATCAAAGAACTCTCCAACTGCAAAAGTTACCACATGGTAGTACACTCCAATCCAAGCAAACAATTCAAATTAATACAACTTTATTATGTTCACATATCCATTAAGTGAAAATATATTTAAAAGATGACATAGAAAACATTAAGCACCTGTTACAAACACATAATAAAATGCACAGATGGATGGGGCTCCATATACCAATCTAACATCAGTATACATCAGTATTAGTATCCATAATGGCTGAATTCAGTTAATAGAGTGATATAAAATAGTACTTATTACAGTTCAGTTACATACGTTTATTGAGTAATATAATATAGTACTTGTTACAATTCAGATGCATACTTTAATATAGGTTAATACTATATTGTATAGAACCAAGTTGACACCAAATATGACAACTTATTTGTACAGACAGCAACATCCTAGCTTAGTCAAATATATCTGTTTTCTTTAAATTAATGTGACCATTTGTAGTCATATCATACATGTTGGCTTTTCTTTACTTTCATCAGGTGAACCTGGATTCAACTACTCGGGAAGAGACAACCAAGAACCTACTTCAACCAACACACTCTGCTTTTGACCAAGCTCAACACAAAATCTTTATCCTAATGGAGAAGGATTCATATCGACGCTTCCTCAAGTCAAATTTCTACCTGGACCTTGTCAACGTGACCAGCGGTGGAAACAGCAAGAAGATGAAAGGTCTCAGCACTGACAGCAACCCATTCATTCCTCAGTGTGCCTAATAGTGACACAGACTGTGCATGGCCGCAGCTAAGAACTCATTGTCTATGTCCTGTTATCTATGATGTACCATGACTCAGGTCCAGTCTTGAGTCAGCTCCTCTTATTTATTAGACGTGTGTGTTTTGCATGCATTTCTGTTCTTTTGGGGCGAGCTGGAAGAGTCACTCATACCCGTGAAATGTTGCACAGACTAGGAGCTCAATGGCAATATAGTAAGACAGGTCGTTACAATATTCTCAGGTGATTATTGTGAATGGTGTATAATGCCTTCATTATGAAGGATGTAGTTCAACTATATTGTATCAGACATGATGCTTCTGACACTTACACTCCTACGGCCACAAGGCATCAAATCATTCATCTTTTAAAATACATACAGTATGTTAAGAGAAATGTTCAGAGAGCTAACCTTTACTAGAGGAGAGGCAGGGTTAACCCTTGTCCAGTGCAAGGTAGAAATGAAATAGCAATATTTTTGCTGATGTACCTACAATGTCCCATTATTAATGGACAGAAGCTAGAAACTACTGATGGAAGCAGGCTACACTGCATTTATTTTATTACAAATATTTATTTTGACAAGGCTGTTTATCATTTATTTACAGTGATCCACATTTTATAAACATATTTTGAAATTTGTTTTGCGTTTTTTGCATTACTTTTTCTACGTCATGGCGTTGCGATAAAAATATTTCACTGATCAAACACCTACTTGATGAACAATTGAGAGGAATGACAACAGTGATGTAGGAAATAATTCTTTAGTACCATAATGTCACAGGGAAGAACTCTGCTTAAGTACTTTTAAACATGCATGATTATAATGTTAGATGTCTGTCAAGAGAAACTGTAATGGATTACTTAGCGACAATGTCCTGGGATACATTATCCCAGCACAGAAACGGTGAGCATGCGTCACTGTGTACTCTGAGACACTTTATTTTTGCTTATTAATTGCAAGGAACATTGTGCACAGCAACAGGCAGAGAAATTCAAATTCATAACATTATACCTCATGGCAGAGGCATAACTAGGGGGAGTTTTATAGAACAGCTTCCCTGGACACCAATGGACACCCAGGTTCCAGAAAGCAGTATATAATATTATAAATCAGTATAATAATGGGTGTGGGGCACATTTTTTCCATTTGCCCTGGACTCCATCAACTTCAGTTATGCCATTGCCTCGTGGGTCATGTTATATTTCAGAAACAGCTATAGAGTCTCTGTTACTGTGTCCTAATGGACAGAGATTGGAAAGTAATGCATATCTGAAAGAACAATTAGTGTTTTTAATTGCCAATTAGAAGCCTATGTATTTACCAAGAGAACAATGCTGCAGTGAAACCAGGACTGCACCTAATTAGGCGATAGCCTGACTGTAGGTCAGGATACAGTGCGTTATAAAACATGTAACTGGCACACTTGCTCACAGCAGTGTGCTAGTAGCTTTGACTTAAGCAAATGGATATGCTGTAATTAATTTCCTTTACTAAACATTTGTGTGTAACTATAGTAACACCAGTACATAATGACATATTTTGTGCCTGGGTCAAGTTATATATTGCTGGATTTAAGATTATTTATTGTATTACTTGAAATAAAGGTGTTTCCTATTGACATTCAATATGCATTATTGAGTATTATTGTCATAACCAAGGAGTCAGTGTGTAACTGACTGAATGTGTGTTATCAATTAAACATTGAAGCCTTTTCAGAGTAAAATGTGGCTACTTCATAGCTGTCAGCAGTTCTTAATGTTTCATTTCCAAAACTTCTTGTCATTTGTCTGTATTAAGCCTCAAGGCTGTTTTAAGCAGAAAGAAAGTTTTTAATATAAGTGCAGTTTTCATTAAAAAGTGTATTGTAATTATAATAGAATTGTTAAACGTATACAAGAGTTCCGTACTTGGACCAGTGCTATTTAATTTTATTAAAGGTTATATTGGCTGTGGTATCGAGGGGAAAATATGCATTTTTGCAGGTGACACAAAGATATGTAACAGGGTAGTCATGCCAAGAGGGGTACAGAAAATGAGGGATGATCTAGGTAGACTGGGGGAATGGTCAAGAGTGTGGCAACTGCAGTTTAATGCCAAAAATGCTAAATCATGCACTTGGGGGACAAAAAGGGTGGTATTTTTCAAAGGAAGAGGTATAAAATAACATGAGGGCATGAATATAAACTGGAGGGTGGTAGATTGAGAGGAAATGTGCGGAAACATTACTTCACTGAAAGGGTGATAGATAAGTAAAATAGCCTCCCATCTGAGGTGGTTAAGGCTAACAGTAGAACAGTTTAAACATGCTTGGGATAAATATAAGGATATCCTGAATCTCAAACTAACTTGAGGGTAAATAGGGTCTAGGGGCAAAATAGTTTTAAATAAACAATTGGGCAGACTGGATGGGCCATGTGGCTCTTATCTACCGTCACTTCCTATGTTATGTTTCTAAGAGGTGAACAGGAGAGGAACAGTCGGTTAGTTCCGTTTTGGCATCCCCCTTCCCTTGGCGCCTCCCCATTTGCATACTTACCCTGACACTGCTGAATCTCTTCCTCTCCTCACCTCTCCTCCGCGGCGCGCTCTCTGCTCACTGAATGATGCTGACATGACCTTGGAGTCACACCAACCTCACTCAGATGGGAGGGAGCTGCTGAAGCTGCTGCAGAGCTCCGATTCTGACAGAAGATTTGCCTGGCTGGCTCAACGTGTTATTAACAGCAGCCACTGTCTCTGTGCAATCCTCTGCCAGCACCCCACACTGTGACGCCACTGGAGGGCGCCCCCTTCATATTTTTGCCCCCCCATTCCAACGCCTATGACCAGGAGCCATCTTTGTGCACAGCCTGGACACACCCTGTCCAATTCCTTGTAAACCCTGCTGCTTATTAATGCCATTTCATTATGCCTACATCTTTTGTCTGCATTATTTTCATCTGTATCTCTGCCACTGAATGCTCTAAATCAATGCAATGTATATCCTAAGCAGAGGTTGAAGTGGGGTGGTACACGGGGCTATGGTATACGTCAATTCTCCCACTGATTTCACTGAAAACTATAAATCTCCATTCACTTCTATTATTTCTGTTTCCATGCCACCACTTCTAAATTTCCATGTCGACCATTGGTCCTACGTGTTTATTGTTCTACATGGATTTCTGTTAGATTATATATTATCACAGCCTGTAATACTGCCCCTGCTGCTGTTTTTCTGTTCCCTATATTGCATTTCTTTTCGCATCCATAACTCCACTTCATTCTCATTCCTCTCTACACTCGGAATAATTAACACATGCAATCTATTTTCCTACCTTAAACAATTATCTGTAACTTGCTGAAATGGTGGAAACAGGGCCGGATTGTTCACAGGGTGACCATGCACACAGGGAGGGCCCCCACAAAGCTCTGTAAACAGGCATGGTTTTCAAACCTACAATCCCTTATCTCAAGATAAATCACAGCCGATTCTTTCAGCTCTTCATGGGATCTACAGCTTTCTTCTATATTAGATAAATGCTCTGATTCCATGTTACAGGACTTCTTCCAAGCTGCAGTAACGCTTTGAAATAAGCTTTTATTGTCCAGTCAGACTATCCTTTATTCACCAACCTTCAAGTGTTACCTGTTACGCTGGCCGCAGCAGTTCTTACCTCTGCTGCGGCTTCCTGTACTCGCGCCGGGGATTCCCCTGCCCGACGGCCTCCCTAGTTACCGCGTCCTAGTTACCACGTGGGCGCCGCTTCTGCTCTAAGCGCGCGTCCCACGTGTATGCTGGCTTTTGTGCGTTCCCCGTCGCCAGGTAGACGCATCATCATACAGGGGGCTTGGTCTTCGCTCTGGCCAATTGGGGCTCACTTCCTGCTTTATCAACACCCTCCTTTGTGCAGTCTGGCGCCGGTTATAGTCTCTGCCCGTCAGATCTGTGACCTGCTATTCTCTCTTGTGTGCCTAGTGCTTTTGCTTCTTGCTAGCCTAGTGATCTGACCGTTGCTTGCCCACTTACCTTGTTCAATCCTTGCCTCTATTTGCCTACTGTGTATTTTGCCCTGATTCTCCCTCCTTAGTGTGTGCACCTACCTCTCATACCTTACCCTTTCCTGGAGTGCTAGTCTATGTTACCCTTTCGGGGGTCCCGCTGTATGTCTGTGAGTGCGCGAGCCCTAGTCCGTCTTGTCCAGTCCTGTGAACTATCTTCCGTCGGCCGTAACTGGTTCCGTTTTGATCGTAGTCTGTCTCAGTCCGGTCCCTTCCGGTCTGACTCTATTCCCGCTTTCCTTACTGCTCCCTTCTCTTCGGTTTGGTGTTCACTCTGGGTTTCCCTTTCTCTTCCTCGAGTCAGGTTCAACGTGGCACGTCCAGACTATTGGGGCACAGCCAAATCCATCCCCACCACCAGGGGCTCTGGTGAAATCCACCCGATAGTAAAGTCTCCGTGCCCCGGCAGTCTACTCGGTCACTACCTCCCTTTCTTCTGTGGCCACCTTGGTTCTCTCCAAGGTAAACCCGGGGCGTCACTCCAGTTCGCCTTCTTCTCTGCGACCACTCCGGATCTCTGCCAGGTAAACCCGGAGTGTCGTAACATTACCTTAAAACTAACCTCTTCGGACAAGATTTATAAATTCTTTAGCATACTTCTTAATATTCATCTACCTTATTTACAAACACTTATTACATGTTTGACATTAACCTGCACACTTCCTCTTTCCATTCTACCATGTCTTGTATTATAGTGATAAAAAATTGCAAAGTGCTACTTAAGGATGTAAA
The DNA here is from genome assembly GCA_011038615.1 of Limnodynastes dumerilii. NCBI lineage: Eukaryota > Metazoa > Chordata > Amphibia > Anura > Limnodynastidae > Limnodynastes > Limnodynastes dumerilii. The sequence goes on along the minus strand of WWET01003560.1, from coordinate 118,415 downwards.
AAAAGGACCGTTTCATACCACTGTATGTAGAATAGTTTTGGAAATTGATAGCTTTTGCCTCGAGGAGGAGAAGCAATCGATGTTCCCAGGAGCAAAAGCCTACATGCCTAATGGTAAGTATTTTTCTACCCTAACCCTTATCCTTTCCCTTGCCCTCCTCATCAACTACCCTAACCCTCCCCTTCCATTACCCTAATCCTAACTCTCTCCTCCCAGCAGACTTTCCCTAAGACTCCCTTCCCTGCAGCCTAAACCTAACAATACGCTGCCCATAGCCTAACCGTAAACTCCCCTCCTCGTAGCCTATCCCTAAGACTCTCCTCCCTGTAGACTAACCCAAAGACTCCCCTTTCCTGTAGCCTAAACTTAAGACTACCATCTCCACAGCCTGACCCTAAGACTCCTTTCCCTGCAGCCTAACCCTAAGAATCCCCTTCCCACAACCTGACCCTAAGACTCCCCTACCTGCAGGGTTAACATAACCATCTCCTTCCATTACTCTAACCCTAACTTTAACCCTCCTTTCCCCAGAGCCTAACCATAAAAGTCAAGGCTGCGGAGGGTGCGAAGGGTCCAGTGGCTTCTGTAAAATAAATGGGTAATTATGCTGATCGGTATACTTGCACAAAGCTCAAAATTTTGGGGGAAAATATCTGCCTTTTCAAAATAGAGACAGCTGAAAATTATTTTTTGTCTGTCTTTACTAAAAGGACCATTTCTTACTGCAACAACTCCGTCCTGCTATGTAATATCATGGCACTATATAAAAATCTGTTAAATAAATAAAGCTGGTAATCATCATTTGTATTGTGATATAAAAATGCTATATGTAAGCAATCAAATTTCCTCTGCCATAAACTATTTACAATGCGAATATGAGCAGATACATGGAGGTTAGTGAAGGCAGTAATGGGAAATTTCCCAAGAAGAAAGACTTAACATTTAAATTTTTAAATCTATGTCATACAAATCATTTCAGTAAGTTATGCAGTCAATCTGTTTTCATATATTAAGGCGTGTAGCTGTGCAGTTTTCACAAAGTGATGGTATCACCTTACAAGCTGAAATTAACTTTACAATAAATAAAAAATGTAGTAAAAAATCTCAAATCCAAGATCGGTTTACCCTAAATGGATTAGGTTCTGGTTCTTTTGCTTATAGCTAGAGGAATTGACCTGTCAATAAAGGATTTATGGGAGGATTTATGGTGCTTAATACTAGAATATTCAGTTGGTAACCTTTGTTCCGAATATTTAACTTGAAAGACTTTTGGAGAGAGAAGGGGCTGTTGAGGAGGGGCATATTGGCTTTATTTGTTAATGTCAAATTATAAATGGTGGAAATAAATGGCTAGGGCACATACAAATGGCACACTGGATGGCACGAAACATGGACTAGAGGCACAGGCTGGAAACAGGTAAAGCCAGGAAAGCATGGCTTGAGGCATACAGGGACAGGAATGGCTGGCTGGAGTCTAACAGGGGCAGGAAAGATTGTATTGTATGGTGATTACCGGGATGCAGTCTGTTTTTTATGGCAGTCATTTGTTTAATGCAGTCTGATTTTAAATGGCTGGGGATAGTCAGATCAGGGGTATAGTTTTTAATAGGTGTTGTATTTAGATCCAGGATCATATTTTTATTGGGGTTTGTTAATGTACAGCAGATGCTCCTACAATTTAGTTACCCAACAGCCCCACAATCCTTAATCTGACCTTGAAAAGGACACAGCAAACTGTGGGAATAGGAATTTTAATACAATAAAGGCAAGAATAAAGAAACTTGTGAGTTAGGAAAATATATTATATATATAATTCCCAGTTTACAAAATCCAATTCCCTTTTAATGAAAACAAAATATGACAATGCTGTTTAGCAGAGGAGATGTAAGAAAGTGTGAAAGGTGATGAGTTTTTCCAGTCTGGTGAGGAAAATAATGATAGCTGCTTTCAGTATAGTAGCATTGTTGGCATGCGTTTTGTGTAGTCCAAGGGTTAAATGTGACTGATACTGTGCTATAAGTGAGCCTAAAGAACAGAGTTGGGGCCTAAGAGAATAGGGGGCCGTATTCAGACTTAATAACGTTCCTAAAAATACGCAGGCCATATGCGTATGTTTCCATTTTTTTTCTATCTGCAAATGCGCGCGGCAGAATTACATATAACAACTCAATACGCATGTCGTTAATCTCCGTACAATGCCTTGGTGGCGGAAGTCAGAAAACATTGTAAGAACTTGCCGCTTAGGTGCATATTTTTTTTTACTTATTTCGGGCTGTATTCACAGATCCGCTTTTGCGAGGATTTCCGCGCTTATTTATAGGATCGGAGTACCTGCGCATGCATAGTAACCTTACTTACGCTATTTACGTTGAATTTACGCACCGAAGGCCATTAGGCACGTACTTGTAAATCGCAGTTGGGGACATACGTGCGGATTGACGTGGTTGAAATCCGTACGGACAAAGTTACGTGAAAATGGGTGGGGAGAGGCATTTGAGGGCGTGGCTAGCTAAATACGCACATACGTAAGTATTATACGCACATAAATGCACATGTAGAGATTAGGGTGCTCTATGGAGGCGGAAATCAACGAAAACCTGTCTGTGTGAGGGGGGTGTCATGGGTGTTGCCTTGCAATGTACGTGTGTATAATTACGCACCTTTAACTAATGGATCTGTGAATACGGCCTTTGGTACTTAAGTCTAAATCAGGTCCAGGGTGGAAATTCATCACTGGACCCATCTCAGTGACGGATCTAAGGGGCCAAAGGTTGCATATTATGTCCCTGCTGGTTGGGTTCTGAATCCTTGCCAATATGCAGAATTATGCAGAGCAGAAAACATACTTTGGATTTGAATATTAATGGTAAGTACATTTTAAAGAAAAAATATTTGAGTACACTTTAAAGATATTTATTTAACTATGTGGAATAATACCAATCTATAACACTGTAATAATTAGAACAGTTCATTTTGCTAGTAATATTATTTATATTAATTAAATTCAGACATCATTTCCTTTTTGTGTTTATACTGTGAAGAGATAACATATTTATCTCTTAGACAACAATACGTTAAACAAAAGGAAATCCATTATTAATTGAAAACTTAAACAAGGTTTGGGAAGCTGAATCCCAGACTTACTCAGGCTCAGCATAGGCTAAAGGTTAAGAACTTTCACTCAGACAAATAGAATTATGAGCAAAGTAAAGAAAACTTTTTAAAATTTTGCACGTAGCAGACACATATTTTTTGCTGCGATTTTGAATTACGCCTTCCCAGCCCCCTCAGCCCCCTCGTCTGAAGTGCAACATGCTGCTAAGGTGATCATTTGCCCATGTCTATGGCATGTAATACATGTGGGGTATATTGGGAGTCTTGCAACAGCTTCTTCTACCGACAGTGAGATGCGTCATCATGTTTCACTGACTGATACTCATATGCCGCTCTGATTTAGAACATCTAACTGGTGTTTTGAGGGCAGTTTCTGTGCAACCCTGCTGTGTGCACCGCTGGGTACGTCTATTGAAAGTCAATTGATGCAAGGGGATTGGTTAGCGGAGCGATTGCATTCTCGGACAAAAGGTACAACGATTCAATTTAAATCCAACGTTTCAGTATCTTTATTGGATACTTTCCAATTCATCCCTGAGGAAAGTATCCAATAAAGATACTGAAACGTTTGATTTAAATTGAAACGTTGTACCTTTTGTCTGAGACTCTAAGTGCAAACTGTAGCCACTTTCCCTGTTTTAACACCGCTACAATTTGCAATATAGTATAATTCCTTACCCTCCTTATCTAAATCAGTTATTTCTATTTTTACTTTTATTTAACTTAATAAAAAGACACTACAGACACCAGAATCATTTAAAAAATGTTTTATTATCTCTGTCTCCTCCTCCATTATTTTATTTACTTATTTATAGTTTTTAGCGCCATTTGAAGTTCTTTCTTACACTCAAATTACAAAAAAATACATAATTAGTAAGTGTTGCATGCTTTGTTGGTATTCTATTAGTAAATAAGCAGGTTAGGAGCAGATAAATGCATTGTTACATAGGGAGTGATATAGATGGAGAAATAACCATTTTTCTGTAATGGAGTTGTTACTCAATAGTAACCCAGGCAGCCATATAACAATGTCAACGAGCTCATGGAAGAACATGTCAAGCTTTTGGATGCATACAAGAGAAAAGAACAACACTTAACCAATCACAAGCGGTCATGGGAAAATGCTTGTCATTGGTGAAGTGGCTATTGACCCTCCTGATCAAGGGAATACTCAGTTCAGTGGCAGGTCTTCCAAAGCAGCAGCTTACATAATCATAGCGCATCACATATAGATTGTTACATTTTATCTTTAATAAAGTAGTGATTTTTCTTTTATGGGCTTTGGCCAGTGTAATTCTATACCATCATATTAAAACTCCTAAGTTAAAGAGTTGTCACACTAAGGGTATTCATTTTGATACATACAGCCACTGGACTGGATCCAGGATTAATAGCATATTCTTTATGTTTGCCTCCATTGCGGAGCCTAATGTATGAATTTGCTATCCAATATTCCATATGTGCAAGGGGAGTGCATGCCCTACACAATATATGCACGTACAGACCTACTGCATACAGAATCCTACCTTAAATATTCTGCATGCGGAAAGCAGCAGATGGAATGGGCAATCATACAAAGGGCTTTGGAACACCCTTATTGTATCCGGTTCCCACCCACCATGTGTGTCTCATACGTCTGGTGAGTGGACCAGCCCTCCATGTGGGGTCCAAATTCCACAAGAAATTCTGCATGGAACAGATGACACCCGATGCAGAATTCTTTTGTAGTATGCATGTGCAGTACATACAGAAAGGAGACTTACATATGTGATGTATGGAAATTGCCTGTCTTTATTAAATGAGGATCAGGGCCGTTTTTAATAACAGAGTCAAGGTGACCCAAAGCTGTCCAGGGAAATCTCCAGTGAGCTCCATAGCCTGCATTCCCCATCTGTTGCCCCCTGCCATCCATGTTCTAACTGGTGACTATCCAGGCATAGCAGCCTGGGCAACACATGCACTAGATGCATTTTAACCAGCTTAAGAATGTGAGTATGTGTTCCAAGCTTCTATTAAACTATAGCACATTCCAACTGGCAACTAAAGAAAGTGCTCAGGGTAAAGCAACAAAGAAGGGTTATACCTAGAAAATCTGCATTTTAGAAAGTGGCGGAGATGCCACTCTAGGAGACACGAAAAGCCATTCACTGAAAGGTAAGTGTTTAAGCTAACCTTACCTTAAACCCTTGTCAACGCTCCCTTTCCCACAGCCTAACCATAACCTTACCGTTCTTCAGCCCTAACCATCCATGCTCCATAGCCTAACCCTTATACTCCATGCCCTGCTGCCTAACCTTATACCCGCTGCAGCCTAACCCTAATCTGACCGCCGCAACTACCGCAGTCTGTCGCTATTGGGAAACATTCTCAATAGCAAATTTCTGTTTTCACAACTGTTGCAACAATGATACTCCTTCCATTCAGCACCAGTGCAACAACTATTGAAATGCTCTTTACAATATGTGTTTTGTCCTTTACTTATTAATATAATTCTAAATCATATAAGACAAAAGATGTGTCAGTTTATGAGCTGATTGCTGCTGTAGTACAAGGAGCTGGAAATCCTCAGGATCAGAAGCGCAATATTTATTTTGCAGCAAATTGTGCCTATGTAACTAGGTGTACTGTAGTGAATTACATTTTTTGAAAATGTGACTTTATTTTGTTTAGTGCATTCATCATGAATAAATTATATGGGTGTTCTGAAAATGAAAGCAAGAGGAAGACGGATTTCAAACATCTCCTTCTTACACAATGGGAATCTTTGTGCTTGGGTCCTGATGAGGTTTGAGGAACTATATTGACAAAGTTCATGTTGATGAAACACAAAGAGGAAGCAGCCGTGGGAGCCTGAAGTTCTTTCTTTCATGTAGTTACTTCTTGCAATGATGTTTATTTGTTGGTGGTACTGTCTGTGCGATCATAGATTTGAACGTCATGGAAGCACATTCTGTTTCTTCTTGCGTGTATATGTATGTTTTTTTTTTTTCATGCAGATTGTGTAATAGGTTCAGAGGAGCATAAGATGTGACCCTCTATGGCAGTGGTAGTCAACCTGGTCCCTACCGTCCTCTAGGGGACAATTCAAGCTTTCATGGTGGGCGAAGGGAGTTTGGCAGCCCTGTTAGCAGTCTCAACTGATAGTAGCTGATGATGTAATTAGTGGCAGGGGAGGGCCGTGCTGATCACTGCAATCAGTGCTATAGAGTAGTTTAACTAGTGACGTTGGACAGATTCATAACTAAGAGTGAGTTAGGTGTGGACAGTTCCCTGGACCTGCTACGATTGGGAAAAGATACTCATAATTGTAGGACATTTCATTTTCATTTATTTATGTATTGTGACATAGTGGCTGTTTGCCACACTTCTCTTACATAGGGAATGTCAAAATGCCACAGAGTTTAATTCCCCCTCAGCATTTACCACAGCACATAAACCTACAGGTACACCACCATGGCTGCAATTTGTTTTTATTACTTTCTTTATTGGTTATGTAGAACTTGGGAGAAGAATAAAAGACTTTGCTGTAGTGGGCATGGCAACTGATGCCAGCTAGTTTGGTCAGTGACTACTGTAGACAGGAGGATTATGTCAGGTAGAGTTTGGGTCGCCTGGCGTCATCCTGATGAATCTATATATTGTACAATAAAAGCACAGCTTTTCTAGGAATTTGTATCTCATGAAACTTCCTCTCTCTAACTTTTATAAATATTTAACAAAAATGTATATTTAATATGATCTAGCAAAGCTTTGTCATCATTGACAAGATGCCCACCCTATATTTTGTCTTACTTTACTATCTTTGTTGTTTGCCTTTCATTTATATACCCTAAAATAGCTTTAATTTATTTTTGGCCATGAGTGGTGAAAAGGGAACAAATATATTACAAAAAATAGTGGTTGCTTATATCAATTTATAGGTTAGCGTTAGCCCAAACAGGAGAATGAACGCTACATTTTTAGAATAGCAAAATAGTAACTGGTTAATGGCAAGATTGCTGGGGCCTTTTTTCTATGTTACTATGTTAATTACCCCTGCCTTTCATGCACCTATTTGGATTAACCTATAGAATTATTTGAGCAACCACCATTTTGTGTAATTTTGTTTAAAATCAGCCTAGCAACAGCAGCATACAAAGGGTATTATTATACAGAAGCTATTTTGGAGGCCTTAAGGTATGCATCTAGGTGAATTAGCTCTCAATTTAAAAACACATGAACATATGACCCCAAATAGGGACTGTCAATATTTACTTAGGAAAACCTCAGCATAAAGGCCTAGAAAATTATGCATCTAGGTCAGATGGGTCAAACTGTCAAATGTGTTAGAGGCATGGTTATTATATGGACCAGTAGACCGGGCCGACGCCATGCCCCACTGGCAGCGATCGTGACTGGAAGTGGGTTACTGCTATCAGCTGCCACGGTAGTTACAACTGCTGCAGCGGCTGATAGAAGGAGCCAGATTGCTTTATGCAAATGACGCTGACATGACATTAGCTCATGCCAGCATCACAGTGAAGAAGTGAGTGCGTGCTGCAGAGGAGAGCAGCAGATAGAAGACATTAAAGGTAAGTAAAGTATATACTGTGGAGGCTGGAGACATATGAATGGGGAATTACTGGGAGCTGGTAACATATAAATGGGGAATACTGGAAAGACATGAATGGGATTACTGGAAGCCGGAGACACATGAATGTGGAATACTGGGGAGGCTGGAGACATATGAATGTGGAATTCTGGGTGGGGAGGGTGGAGACACATGATGGGGAATACTGGAGAGGCTGGAGATACATGAAAGGTATAATGGGTAGGGTGGAGACACATGAAAGGTATAATGGGTAGGTTGGAGACACATGAAAGGTATAATGGGTAGGCTGGAGACACATGATAGGGAATATTATGAGTGGGAGGTATTTGATTGGGGAAAACTGGAGAGGCTGGAGACAGATAAATGGGGACAACTGGGGAGGCTGGATAGAGATACTGGGAAGGCTGGAGGTACATGATGGGAAATACTGGGGAGGCTGGAGAGACATTGATGAGGAATACTGGGGAGGCTGGAGAGACATTTTTCTTGCGACCAGAACAATCTTAGACTTTGATTGTTTGGTACAGTTGGGGTTTGGAGTTCTGACATGCCTGATTTAGATGAATTAGCGATCAATTTAAAAATACATAAACATATGACTCAATATATGGAACCCAAAATATGGACTGTAACTGTTTAGAGTTAGGAATACCACAGCAGAAAGGCTTTGAAAGTGTCTGGTGATTTATCATATAATTGAAAATTTGTATAACTAATGTCTCTGCATTTTATTTTACAGATATATTAGCAAGTTATTTTAAATAAAAAAATTAAAGAGGAAGAAGTTCCTAGTCAGAGTAAACTCTAACAGTGTCAACAAAACTTCATTGTTGATGTTCGAGTGTAACCCATCTTGAGCCAGAAAGCGTCTTACAGCCTCTAGACCCGCATCATAGGGGATGCAGGTGTAGAGGCTGCAGACGTCGAGGGTGACCAGTAACATATTAGGGGGCAAGTGGAAGAGTTGAGACAGTTTTTGAATAAAGTCTGTGGTATCTCTTAAATATGAAGAGCCTTTTTGAACGAGAGGTTGAAACTTATGATCTAGGAATTTGGCCATGTTCTGCAGCAAGGAGTCCCTGGGAGAGATAATGGGCCTGATCCAGACCTACGCCGATGCACTGTGCTTACTAAAGCACAGCGTATCGGCATCCACTCTCCCCGACACTCCCCCTGTGCGGGGGTATTTCCCATTGCTAACGCCGGCTGAAGTTAGGGTAGCCTAGGGTAGCCTTCCGTCCGAGACCATTTCCAAGGAAATGGTCTGTGCTTCCCTTCCACCCGCTAAAGAATGTAAAGTGTACAGTGTGGGAGGGGGCTCCCACACTGTAGCGGATCATCGGTCGTACGGACCGCTGATCCGCACGCCACATTTAAGGCTGGCTTATGGCAGTGTAAGCTGCCATGAAGTCCGCATGACAGAGGGGAGTGGCTAGGGGGTGTGCACTCCCCTCTGTCTCGCGTAATTTCAGACCCCCGCGCGCACGGAAAGCGTGCGGGAGTCTGGATCAGGCCATGTATCATCAGTTGCTATGTTTGGCAGTAGTTTTCCCTTAGTGCACATACAAGAGGAACTCAATTATAGACTATGGACATTTTTTCATCAGTGTTTGTTGTATCAGCTATTGTATCATGAGTAATAGATGTAAGAGAGTGTGGCACAGTGACCGAAAATATCTTTGTCTGAGGTCATGCAACAGCAAAGTATACCCAATACATGTCACTGGCACTTTTGATGTTTAATGGATTAGTATTTTCCTGTGCTTTTAGGGTTTGATTATTGGTAGCTCCCACCACTGCAATGATGCACTTTTCATCAAAGAATCCTCTGCCACATTCTAACTATGTAAAAGGATGACAGATTTTCTCTTTCTCATAAAAAGAATTACAAAAACTAGTATAATCATACATTATTATACAAATAAAATAATAGAAAACGTTTTGATTTTCATCTTATTCTTTTCGTAATGTAACAAATAAATATTTATATTATTCTATTGTATACTTAACTATATATTGCTTTATATAAATTATAATATTTATTGGATTAACTGGCAAGATGAAAGTGAAAATGTGAAGTATTAGTATACATAAAGCTAGAAAGTATTTAAGTTCTATGGGCCTGATCCAGAGCAACGACCGCAAGCGAGCGTACGACGAGCGTATGCGAAAATTCGGGGAAAAATTCGCAACGCGCATGCCCAGTATGACAGCTTCCGGTCGCCCAAGCGTCATGAGCGAATAGCGGGCGTATTGTGAGCGTATTTTTCGCTCGCGGGGCGTGCGTTCTTTACGATGGTCGGCTGGGCGCCCGTTTTACTACAGGGAGGCGGGGATAGCCATTTAAATTGTACAGTATGGGCGTGCTAAGCCCGTACGCTCAGCGTATTATGGGCCTGATCCAGAGCAACGACCGCAAGCGAGCGTACGACGAGCGTATGCGAAAATTCGGGGAAAAATTCGCAACGCGCATGCCCAGTATGACAGCTTCCGGTCGCCCGAGCGTCATGAGCGAATAGCGGGCGTATTGTGAGCGTATTTTTCGCTCGCGGGGCGTACTTTCTTTACGATGGTCGGCTGGGCGCCCGTTTTACTACAGGGAGGCGGTTCCCTACATCCAAATAGTAAATTCCTTGCACCCTTTTATATGGCAATATGGATATGCCCAGGTCTACACTTGCACAGGTTTATTCTCAAACTCTGGATCAGCCCCACATGATGTGCTTTACTGGTCCAATGATCTGATTTTCAACAGAGAATATTCTGGCGCTAGAATGCCAGCAACATTCACCGATCGACATATTTCTATTATGCAGACGCTATGTTTAATTAAATATTGTAAGGGCGACATGTTTTTTCTGCATTACTATAACCCCATCCTTAACCCCAATCCTAGCCTTAATTCCTAACCCTGGAATAGATTTAGACCTCAATGTGTTTACTGCACGCACGGAGGTCTGGCAGTCCGCACAGAAGAGGGGAGTAAACTCCCCTGCCACTCCCCTCTCTCATGACACAAGCCATGAAGTAACCTTAACTCTTCTGAGCGGATTAGCGGTCCATACAACTGCATGTTACAGAGTTTAGGCAGGCTGAAGGGATGCACCTCTCTGTTTAAAGACCGCATATACGCAATCTACGTAACGAAACGCTGCGTTGATTGCATAAAATAGTTACTACGCATATATAGTAGCTAGTATCTGTAAATTAAGGATGTATGTGGAACAAGTACGAGGTTGTGAATCTGGTCCCTTGTTCCTAGCACTGACAATAATTCATAACCCTATCCCTAATTCCTAACCAAATTGTCAAAGTTTAATCTTTTGGCAGTTTAGTTACACCAAAATAATTTTTTTCTAAATGTGACTAAAGGTGTTTAAAATGATACAGGCGACATTAGGCTGTTGGCTGCATCACTTTAAAAATTGTACCATAACGCCCAAGAAGTTAGGCAGGGAATATCCGTGCTATGCTCATAATGAACTTGTACATTTGTTTTCCCACACAAAAGTTGCTTCTTTCTTTAGCTACCCAAAAAGTCTTAAAAAAAATAAATATTATATCTGATGGTTATTTTACAGTAAAGACAAGTGAACAAGGTAAGTAGTGAAGTAGTGAACAAGCAATGTCAACCTCCCTTTCTGTTGACACAAGCTTAGCACTGTTGCTCACAACACTGCGATATTGAGCTTGATTCAAGACAAGGTCCTGTCAGTATGGACTACATTTTCCAGTTTCCACCCACATAGTCAATAAAGCCTCTTTATACAAAAAGTGGAGATGTAATAACAACCAATCAGATTCCATTTGCCATGTTGCACAACTAAAACTAAAATATGATTGGGTCCTAATGGCAAACTCCATGTTTTTCCTTAGAAAGCTACAAATAATGATGTTTATGACTAAAAATTATTGTTACAAAGCTCCATTATTTCTATATAACTTTAGATTATTATTATTATTATTATTATTATTATTATTATTATTATTATTATTATTACCAGTGGTGGAAGTGGCAATGCATAAATGGTGGTATGGACATTTAAAAATTGGCGGTATGAAAATATAGAAATAATAAAAGTGAATGGATATTTATAGCTTTTCAATTAAATCAGTGGAAGAAGTAACGGTATGGCATACCCCATATACCCCCTCACTTCGAGCCCTGATTATTATTAGTAGTATTAGCTGTAATAATGTACATGACTGTACATGACTGTACAGTCCTTTCAGGAATTCTTTTCATAATATGCCAATTTAGACAATAGTCACTAATTACACAAACACAGGGCTAATTCTTACTATTTATTTCACATACAGCGTTACACAGGGTATATAAAGAAAGCCAGATATATCCAGAAAAACATCCATTCAAAACATCACCATCAAAATTCTGCCATGAGACAGCAGAGATGGGTAGAGACCTTAGCAATGATATATACCTACTTTTATACCTCATATTGCTATGTGTTACATTGTGGTGATGCCATTGGGTACATTTGCCATTAACCAGTAATTAGATACTGAAGAATTAGATTGAATTATGAAAACATAGTGTATTGAATTCATGATGTGACTTGTCAATTTAGAAGAGCTGTTGCTTTACTTCAGGTGTTGCAGTACTTTACCTGAGAGACTGAACACATAACACGTAGCACATTATAGAATGCTGATCTAGTTGGACAACGCCTACTAGATTGTCGGTGGTTGCCAGGAAACAGGAAAACATAATACTGAGATTTAGGTTCATCAGTGTCCTTCTGGTTCCTCTCTGTGACCTTTTTAGGTATTCTTATGGAGACATATTTTGAGGGGAACATTTTGTTATGCAGGAAATAACCTGGCAGTGTTTCTAACCGAGAAGTGAGGCTTCAGAGAGGAATCAAACTCTGCTCTGGCTTTTAAGAGAGTTAAACACCGATTCTGCGTGTCATGACTGTGTTTATAACCTCTCCTGCTTGTGAGCAAGTATCACCCAGGGACACGTGCATCAACCCTTACAATAATGTGAGACTATAGATCTCTTTTCAAATGACAAACAGCTTCTACAAAAGACATTTTCTAGTGATTCACAATGAAACTGTGCTGAACAAATCCTCAGAGTCAGAACGCCTAATATTTTACTGCTGGCGCCAACATTTATTTATTGTTATATATTTCTGACTGCAGCTCTTCCCTGTTGCTAAGTCTAGATCTTAAATCAGTTCAGTTGTTTCTAAATGGTTCCTACTGTATCACACCAGAACCCTGTGTATGATTCACTATTACAGCATAGAAATTCTGATCTACAACAAGATTTTCTACTTAATGGTTCGGATAATAAATGATTTGAATAGTTGCCTGATGAATTAGTTAAGGTATTGGTGATATTTAATAAAAAAGAATTAAGTTTAAGTAGCTACAGTATAGGCATGTGATTTACTGCCCATGTAAAACAAAACATACATATTTCTTTTATTTTCCTTTCTTTTTTTATAAGCTTTATAATTGGGATTTTCCAGATTTACACTTGTTGCAAATATATCACAATATAAAAATTTTTATACTGTGGATCGTACAACAACAGGAAATCAGGTGGAAAGTTACACCTGGGAAAAACCATGTTGAATACCATGAGGGGAGGGGCTCAAATTAATTTTATTTATGCTTTACATTTGTTTTTTGCACACAGATACTGACTGCTTTTTTAATGGTCACCTCTCAACTCAGTTGAAATTTGTCTCTCATGCATTGACATGGTACAAATTTCCACCTGTTTCCCGCTTATTTTTATACTCATGCATGTCTGAGACTAACCCGAATAGGATTTGGAGCAAACTTGATGGCAGAAAAATGTATAAAAAGGTAATATGCTGAATAAATTGTTATTGCATTGTTTACCACTGAGAATTTAAATCACAGTAGAAGGTGACATGGATGTGTACAGCTGATTGGTTGAGTAACACAAGTTCATGTCTTAAAATGCTCTGGACTCTGGCAGTCTGGCAATAATATGGTTAAAGGAAATGATGCAAGCACAAAGTAATTATCAAGTGCAGATCATCTAAATACTTGTGAAATCCTTGATATAAAAGGTTAAGAAAGCTGATAATTTGCCTTTATAATATGTAGGAGACCATCCTTGCTAAACTTTTTCTTAGTAAAAACCTGTTGTCCTGCATTTTTTACTTCAGTTCAAAGAATTTGAAGGGTATATGGTAAATTGGGAGCAACTTTAATCCAGACTTTCGAAAAGGGGGCTTTTTCCAATCCCTAAAATCACAAAAAGGCCTGCTTTTTGCATTTGCACATATGCCCCTACCTTTATTCAGGTCTGTATTCATAAGGTATAGAACACCATTTAGTTTTTTTAGCACTCTCTGACAGTGAGGTGTGCGAGTGGTTTCAGATGAAAATGTTATAGTATGTGTATATGCTATACAACAGGGGCACATCTAGAATTTAATTTTAGGGGTGGAGTAAAGATCCATTGAACACCTCCCCTTTTTCAGAATTGACACCTCCACTTATTCTTTTTCTCCACCCACTATTTTCACCATATTCTATAGAGCTCCTTCTTACTATACTATACACACATTACATTGTCCAGACTTGAGATCCATCCCCATTTTAAGGTAAAGTCTGGGTATCAGAACTTCAATGAGCAAGAGGAGGTTGCTTCCATATCAGATGCCCGCTGGAAGCACCAGCAGAAGTCTAGGGTCCAGATTTACTAAGCTGTGGGATTTGAAAGAGTGGAGCGTTTGCCCATAGCAACCAATCAAATTCTAGATCTTATTTAACTATTGCATTCTAGAGAATGTCAGCTAGAATATGATTGGTTGCTAGGGTCAAACTCTCCACTCTTTCAAAACCCACAGCTTAGTAAATCTGGACCTAGGAGTTCTCATATACACTATAAACAATTTGTATGGGACTCAGATGAGTTTTAAAAGACACAGGCCTCTTCAGCTTGCCATCTTATAATCAAAGTTAACCAACACATGTATCTGGAGAAAAAACATTACTAGGTTTCAGTCCAGTTTAATGACACAGATTATTACACATATGTGTGTCACAATTTATTATGCATACTGCAGGTAGGATATTTTAATGCTAATGAGAATTTGTTTTGCTGTTATAAGTCTTTAATGCAATGTGAACAAATATAAAGAACAATGATAACTGATGTGGGTGATCAGTCTTTCTTCCTTTTTATATACACCTATTGATCTCAAGGCTACAATCATCAACTAATTAAAATATATTTTAAGTAGCACACAAAAATAACTACTCTGTAAACTGACCAAATATTCAGCCTAAAACTTCTTTCTGGGATATGATAGTGAACAGAATTTTCATTGACTAAATATTGGCTAAGTTCACAAAATGGCTGCATTTTTAACATTTTTTATCTCATGCTGGCTGGCGTGATATTTAGCATTTCTACTTGCAGTTCACATATGGTATATATTTATTGCACTATATTATTACACAATATTCAAAATGCATTTTCATCCCACAGCTGTTTCTTTCATATACTTACAAAGCAGTTATTATGAATTATGTTGATGAAAGAGAGTACTGAAAGATATTTTTTGATCTGATACAGAAAAAAAACCAGATCACCCAGTTTAAAGTGGCTTTTTTTTGCAATAGGTCTACTCTGCAGTAGAGGCATGGTTTGCCCTCAGACACATATCTCTGAAGATTTTAGTGCTTATTATACAGGACGTTCAGTTGGCATTTCTCCTACCAAGCAAGAATACAGCATGCAATATATAGCAAAAATTACCAGGATAAAAGACACATTGACTCATTTCACAGGTTACTGAGCTGTGCAGAGGTCCCATATAATGATTCCAAGCAAAAGCGTTAATATAATGGCACTATTCTCTGGTTTTGCCAAGGTGTCCTGTATAAAATGTAACATAGTTGGTATGTAACCCTCCTCACCCTTGGATCCAATCCACTACAAACTTCTACCAATTAGGGTGTAGACTGCAGCAACAACTTGTGGTTAATATTTAAGTTTGTTTGTTTGTTTTATTGTTTTTATTTTCTAATTATTCTATGTCAATAAAAAAAATTAAAGGATTATTATTTATGATAATAGTTACAAGGTATGGTTTTTGTGTAATGTAATTTACTGTAGAGCACTAAAATTTGTCTGTCAATTATTGCACAATTCTCTGGACTCGACCGCTACTGGTTTCTAGTGAGATTACAAAGTGTGATTTGATAGGCTCTTTTTCAGCCCAAAATTGTCTGTTTACATTGTGAGTAGATTACAGGTTATATATTTTTCTTTTTATATAATGCTGTTGTTTGCCATCAAGATTTTAAAACTGAAGCAGCTTGCTAGGAAAGAATACACACCAATGTTAACATTTAAAAATATTTATGGTATGTATCAGTTTATTTTAGATTACATCAACCAAAGCCGTGTTTTATAAAATGCTGTCTTAGATTCCATATAAAGTATGTATACACCTCTTTTGCCTGCCTTACAGAAAGGATCCCTCTGGTATTTAAAATGTACAGGTCATAGACCAATACACAACAGGACAATTAATTTGTGTTCCATAATTCTGGAGATGATCTAATGTATGGAGTGTGGGACACTGATAAATCAGAACATCATAAACAGCAATGAGACTTGTGCATTTAGTTAAACACTATGACTGTCTCAGGGTTTTTAAATTAACTTTTGGAACTCATTACAACGCTTATAACTCAGTTAAGCAAAATAAAATTTATTGAATACTAGTAAATTTTTTATGGTGGGTTCGTTCTCACATTTGATTATCAAATTAGTGGATACTTGCTGCTCACACTCTGGGCCAAGACACTACATTGTTACCTAAGGGTTTTAATTGTGTGAGAGAGAATATAGGTTCCCAACATGATAAAATTAGAGCAGTAACAAGTACATCTCTTTTAATAAGCTTATGCAAAGTGTTACAAAGAATTTACAGTATGCAACAAACATTATCTATTGTCTTGCAATATCGGACATTGAGGTGTTACAGTCCCAGATGTAAAAAGTAATACCAACCCACTGGAAATAGCCATCCTTGTAACCCATGTCCCTTCACTTTAACCTATTCAATGTTACCTTCATCCCCTAGTCCAAATACCATAAAACAGTGTTCCCCAACCTCAGTCCTCAGGGACCACTAACAGGCCATATTTTCTAGGTTTCCTTAAAGAATCACAAGTGATATAATGAGCAGCACCTGTGGAGCTTTTAAAATGTAACAGTTAGTAATGAACAAACCTGTGCTCCAGCAGTGAGACCTGGAAAACATGCACTGTTAGTGGTCCCTGAGGATTGAGGTTGGGGAACACTGCCATAAAACACCATCTCTCATCTCCATATGAAATTATTGAAGTCATCCTGTACGTATGACACTATTCATTACCCCTCAAACCTTTCTGTAAGCTTTTCACCCCATTCCCGGTACCTTATCACATGAAGCCTCTACTTATACTTACCTCTGGCCTCTTTCCAGGTAATATTTAGGTAAGTATTGCTTTCAGAAAATAACTTACGCAGACTGTCAATGCAGGCTAGGACTTGTATATGCAATTGTACAGTGGATGTGGAAATTTACTGTACTGTTGTTATAATAGATCACTATATCAGTAGTAGAGAAGCGTTAACACTATATAATATTTAGGAAATATTACTTGCTTTGTTGACAAAATAATTAGAAGGGAATGTCCCCAAATAAATCATACAGTATACTGTGAATTAAAATTTGCATCTCACACCCTCCTATTCTACTGAATGTCTACACAGCCCTACTACATGTCTTTTATATGATCAATACCTAGATGGCATAAAGTAAACCTTCAAATGATATGTGAGCCAAAGTATGTAACAGTAACAGCCCCTTCCCACTGACACAATATGGCCTTTTTTTAATCAAATTTATGGTATATTTTGGAAAATTATCCTTAAGTAGCTGAAAGATCTCACATGTTGCTTATATAGTAATCAATTATAGAGGCAAAATCTTTTGCAATGAATCTTGTATAGTTAAACATTTTATTTTGACACTAGCAAACATTGTGCAGTTACCCTATAATGTACATATCAGGGGGACAGCTTGGCAAAAACAGTGTCATTTAAAGTGCCCATTAGAAAGATTAGCTGCAGAAACAAGAGGTCAGCAAACCAGTGTCTGAGCATGATGGAGTGCTGGGGAGCACTACACAGCTCTATTACGCTGTTACTTCACTAATTCCTGATAGATGTCTGAGCGGATAAATCTGGGCAGAGAGTCTTTCTCCATTAGAGCGAAGATTTTCTTCTGGGCCAACTCAAAACTGCAGGATGATGGTTCCACCAGATTCTTCATGGTCACGTCTTTGGTGAAGTGGTCGATGTTGACCTGTCATAAGAAGACAGAGAAAGCAGCAAATTTAGTAATGTCTCTATCAGACACGTGAAGTAGGGATAGGACATTTTAAGAAATCATTGGTAGTACCGATGTTTTTAACATTGGTCACAAAACATTTTTTTATTTCTTAACATTGGTTCTGGAACCAGTGTTTTTTTTTTTTAAAGTGAACTGACTCCTTAAAAAGATTCCTTAAAAAAACTCCTTAAAAATACAACACGGTTAAAGACTTCTGAAATCACCCTTAATAGTAACATTTTTGGGATAAATCAAACTTGATGATGAAAGGAAAAACACAAAGCTTCAGTTGCATCAGTAGCAAAAGGCAAATAAGTAGAATTTATATACCCAAAAAAAACTGCACATACAGCACAAGATACATTGAAACTGGTTGTTTTATTTTATGTGTTTTTTATTTAGCGTATTTTCTATGCTCTCCCCTAGGCACTCTCCTCGTTTCTACGTTTTACACTTGCCAAACCCTACATTAACTTTTCCAAGCGTAACTACTGACGTATGTAAAGGCTTCATCATTGCCAAAGCACACCCATACTATATGATTTAAATGGCTCACCCCGCCTCCGAAGCGTAATTACGGGTGTCATATGGCTGTCACGCCCCTTTGTTCATAGTTACGCTGTTGATACGTGGCTGGTACGTACGTTCAGAGTTACGTGGTGTAACATCTGCCATGTGCATGTGCAAAAAATACTAATGGGCGATTTTACGTCAGCGGCTAGCGTAAAATCGCTCGAGTACGTAGTTTAGGATCTGTCCCATTAATCTTAGAATATGCTCTACACAGCGGATGTTTCTGAGAGGTGTGGATCTTTTTCGAAAGGGCCGTTCTCTCCCAGGCATTTTCGAATTTCCTCAGAAATCAATTGCTTCTGCCTCGCCAAGGATAACCAAACAATGTTCCCAAGGACGAACAGGCAGTGGCGAATGGTAAATATGAATCTTACGCCAACCCTTTTACTAATCCATACGATAACCCTCCCCTAACATTACCCTAACCCTGAAAGTCCCTGACCCAAGTACCTCCCGTCCAGTGCTGCTCTGTGGCGGTGGCAGCGAGTTCCAATGTATGAATGGGTAAGTATGCTTAGTAGTATTTTTGAAATAGAGGCAACCAAATATCAGCTTTCAGTTGTCTGTTTTTCAGACAGGAGACTGACACTGGTTTTTAAGTACCCAGAACCCCCCCCTAGATCAGTGCTGGCAGTCAGACACTATCTACAGTTCTGACCAGACGATGGCTATTATGATCCAGCTGGGTGCAGAAGAGAGAGCTGCTTTTAGTGTCACTGTGTGCATTGAAGAAGATAGCAGCAGTTACCCAGACCTCATTGCTGTTGGGAAGGGACTCATTGTATGGCCCATTTTCAAAGATTCTACCGCCCTACCCTGTTCTCTGCCATTTCAGCCTTTGGACCTTTTTTCGATGTTGCCCTATTGTTACTGGCTGCGAAGGGGCCCTCATAAGAGTTCAAGTTTCAGGGCCCAAAAAATGTAGGTCCAACACTGACTCTGCATAAATAGTCATTTTGAAAGTAGTTTCTCCTTAATCCTATACTTGGCTTTACTTTTAGTTTGGCCAGGCTTAGAACACAGTTCTGAAGAATCCAAAGTGGCAAAAGTTGTTAAATATTATCTTACTATTGTGTTCAGATCAGATCAGCACATGATGTCAAATATAATACATCTGAAAATACCAGGAAAACATTGAATTAGAATCCTAGTAATTGTGAGGGAACACTGAATCATAACCATCGCATTGAAGATCGACCATCGGAACCATCCGACTAAAGATTCTGATGAAACATCAAATGATTTCCATCCATAACATAAAGGTATTGATCGTTTGTTTCTATTCGTTCTTTCCAATTTAAACTTTACCACACAAAGCAAATTTAAATTCCAAAAGCACAACAAATAGTATCTTGGAAAATGACTCTACATTACCCACCTATTACAAGAGTGTATCACACAGTCCCATACACTAAGACTATTTAAATAAATAAACAATGATCACTGTAACTAGTAACTACGAACTGACTGAAGTGAACACTCTGAGCAAAGCCCAATGTGAATGTTTTCTGCTAATGCTACAAGACAACCACATCAATGTATACCTTTCATATACCTAGAAATAAACCAGAAACTGACTCCAGAACTACAAGAGGTAAGTGACAACTATAATTGACAATAGTTCAATGTTTTAAGATTTCTATAGTGTTTTGTCTATCTGAGGTACCACATTCTGCTGGCTGCATTAGTTCCAACTATGAAATGGCAGTTACCAATGACTGCATTATTGTGTATATGGCAAACCAGGTCAGCAATGACTGCATTATTGTGTAAATGGCAAACCAGGTCACCAATGACTGCATTATTGTGTATATGGCACATCAAGTCACCAATGACTGCATTATTGTGTATATGGCAAACCAGGTCACCAATGACTGCATTATTTATACATGGCACATCAGGTCATCAATCACTGCATTATTGTGTATATGGCACATCAAGTCACCAATGACTGCATTATTGTGTATATGGCACCTCTGGTCACTAATGACTGCATTATTGTGTAAATGGCCCATGAGGTCACTAATGACTGCATTATTGTGTATATGGCACCTCTGGTCACTAATGACTGCATTATTGTGTATATGGCACATCAGGTCACCAATGTCTGCTTTATTTATACATGGCATGGCACATCAAGTCACCAATGACTGCATTATTGTGTATATGGCACATCAAGTCACTAATGACTGCATTATTGTGTATATGGCACATCAGGTCACCAATGACTGCATTATTGTGTATATGGCACATCAGGTCAACAATGACTGCATTATTGTGTATATGGCAAACCAGGTCACCAATGTCTGCATTATTATGTATATGGCATATCAGGTCACCAATGTCTGCTTTATTTGTATATGGCTAACCAGGTCTTCAATGAATGTATTATTGTGTATATGACACATCAGGTATAGATAAACATCAGAATAAATGCATGAATTTTACAGCTTAGTAAATTACTCATACAAAATTTTGTGTCTTAATTATGTGTTTTATAGTAATGATAGAGCCCTAATTATAATTAGCATTGTATCATTTCTGAAACATAGAAGTATGTATACATCTATAAGACATAAAACACATTCATGACTGCTAATAATAATCAAGGTTATGAAAGATACACTCATCTGTATGACTCATTTGTGTGCTTGTGAATGTAGTGTAGAGTGAAGACTATTGTAATTGAATAAAAGAACCCATGCAAAACCAACAAATAATAAATCTGTTTCCTTGTGCAGGAAGGACAGGATATGTCATTATGTATTATATGGAGCATACTGAACACAATAAGAAAGGAAGGGACAACTAATATAGAAGGTGGAATGATGTTACTTGAAAGACAAGCCATCATTTCTCAGGACACTAAAAAAAATTGAAAGCAAACACAGAGAGTTTCTAGCACTCTCTTTGACAAATTCTCTCTCATAGGTGTCTGAAAGGGATCAAGTACCTTATACAGATGCAGAAATGTAGAAATGGAAGCGAACATCAGTTGGATCATTTTAGACCACTATCTAAACATGTTGAATAGGGTACATGTAGACCAATGGTTTCCAAACCTGTCCTCAAGGCTCCCCAACAGTACATGTTTTCCAGATCTCCTTGCTGGAGCACAGATGTGTTCATTATTTACTGTTTAAAAGATCTACAGGTGGTATAATTATATACCTTGTTCTGTAGGGAGAGCTGGAAAACATGCACTGTTGGGGAGCCTTGAGGACTGGTTTGGAAAACTATGATGTAAACATACTACATAAAAAAATAAACAGCAATATAATTTATTATTTATTAATAATTATTCATTTAGGGTCTGATCCAGACAGAAATGCAAAAAAAGAAAGAAAGAAAGAAAGAAAGAAAGAAAATGAAAAAAATAAACAGACAAAAACAAAGGAAAGAAAATGTCCCAGCAACACTGCTGTCATCCTTTAACTAACTATACCATTCTATCTGTAAAATAAAATACAGAAATGTGTGTTATACACATTTGAAAATATAGTCGACAGCCACTATAAAGGCCTTTCTGATGTGGTAGTACTAACTCTAACCACAGAGAGTCCCTATAACGGATCATATATCTTGTGTTTTTAAGTTAAAAGCTAACACACCTGTGGTCCCCTTTAAACCTCCAAAATAACACATACACTCATTCACACTATTTACAAATACTCACCCCTCCTGCGAGGTCCCGCGGTAATACGCCGGGTCTTCGCAGTACTTCTCATTAATGCGATGCATGAATAAAGTGCTGCACATTCACAGTAACTCTCTTTTAGGACTTTGAAAATTTGAAGTCCCGACATGAGAAACACTGCACATGCGTAATGCTTCTCTATTGGCACTTTGAAATTTTCAAGTCCTGACATGAGAAACAGCTGCAGCCAGACGGGTCGCCCGGACAGGTGAGTTTAAAAATATTTACAAATTTTTTCTATTTATTTTTTTTATCTTTTTTTTTAATTATTATTATTTTTTTACTCGGGCAGTATTTTTATGTATTCCGGCTGTCTCCCCATACATACCCCCCTTTTCCTCTCCCTAATAACAGCTATTAGTGGGAGGAAAAGAGGGGTATATGGGGACGTTAGTCTTTTGCCGGGAGCAAAGTGAAAAACTCCACTCTGGCATTTTGTAAATATGATAGACTTCATTTTATTGCAATAGTGATAGTTTTGAAGTGAAAACTGGCACTATCCCATTAAAATGATCTTTGTAAATAGGCCCCAAAGTGTTGCTTCACACCACAGAATGACACAATGAAGGCCAACAACAATTTACTTGGAGAGAAGAACATTGACAAAACAAAGCAATGAATGATCAAAACGTAGATCAAAACAGTGAAGGATCATATAGGGTTGCTGGACACTCTGTTAAAAACTGCCTCGTACATTTGCAAACATCTGAACAGAAACTCCATGGTTTGAAACCCTACATTACCAAGGTAAGTATGTACCACGTATGTTCTGAGAGACATCATACGAAACAGGAACTTAACCTTATAGTTTCTGTTTGCAGCTGTAAGAATGACCTGTTAGTTCCTTCAAGTTAAGGAACAGACAGAACTCCACCTAATAAAAATGTCTTTTATTTTAAATTCAAGATATTAATTATTTGTATATACTTAATATGATCTGATTAGTTGCTACAGGAAACAGATACACATTTTATTTCTAGAAGGTTTTCTAAGTGTTAATCCTTTGTGTGTTATTTTTACTGCAATTTTGCACTATTATCTTATCTTTTTTATACATGCATAAAATGTTTCCAGATGTAATTTCATAGTGATAAATTAATATATTAGGTTAAGTGACACTTTAACAGGAAAGGGTTGTCTAATCACAATTTGCTCAGTATGTTTATAATACATTAAGTGTACTGTCTGTAAATAATAAGATTTTCTCACCTCTGATGACACAAATTAGTAGTCATTTTAAGAAGATGTATTTTTGTATTGTAGATAGTCTCTTGCCATCTGCCAGGCCTCCTACACCCATAAAGCCATTTTCACAGTACCGCATGATACAGGCTGCAGCAGTAAATATTTACACAAGTGTCTGAGCACAGTCAGGGTCACCCTGACTCCCTCTGGGACACTCCACATCCGCAGTATGTGGCAGGACCTGCTCCACTGGGATAAAACATCTGTGTTTTGCATGGGGAGATCATCATGGGAAGCAAAATCCTCTGTGTTCACTACGTGCAGTTCAATCTGTGTAATGGCTCAACTGCCCAGGGTGACATATTCAGACAGGAGATACCTTCACCATCTGCTTAATTCTAAACCATGCTTCAAAATGGGTGTGGGTCTTCGGAAAGAACGGTCCTATTTCGATAGGGCCGTTCTCGTCCATCCAGTTTCGAACTGGCTGGAATTTCGATTGCTTATGCCTTGATGAGGCATAGCAATCGATCCATGGAGCACCAAACACGGTGCTCCACCCTCCCCTTCCATTACCCTAACCCTCCCTTCCACGCAGACCCTGACCCAGATGCGGGAGTTGGAGGGTTAGGGTCAGGCTGCGGGGAAGGGAGGGTTAGGGTAATGGAAGGGGAGGGTTAGGGTTAGAATTAGGGGAAGGGTTGGGG
>WWET01003560.1:47056-67432 GCA_011038615.1 Limnodynastes dumerilii | reverse complement strand
GACACATGATGGGGATATTTTTTGGGGGGGTGGCTGGAGACACATCACGGGGATATTTGAGGGGGTGTGGCTGGAGACACATGATGGGGATATTTGGAGGGTGGCTGGAGACACATGATGGGGATATTTTTTGGGGGGGTGGCTGGAGACACATCACGGGGATATTTGAGGGGGTGTGGCTGGAGACACATGATGGAGATAGAAACAGAGGGGGGGGGCGTACCGCTGTCCTCTTGTCACAGTGCTTGATAGATGAGGCGGGTGCAAGGGGAGAGATACCAATAGTGGAAAATGTGGTACAGGGGGGAGAGATTGATGTGGTACTACTCCCCCTGCTCTTCTTTTGTCATATAGCTTATCGAAAGTGTGTGGACAGGGTCGTAGCCAACCGGTGTTGTCGATGTGGAGCTGGTGCTGTTCTTGGATCAGGCCATCCCTCTGGAGGTTGTGGAAACCCTCCTTACCCGTGTGCTGCGGGCGTCTCTCCCCTTGCACCCACCTCATCTTTTGAGCACTGTGACAAGTGGACAGCAGGACGCGAGGTGATCCCCCTGCACGCCACAAGCCCAAGGGAGCACATCAACGGAACCCCCAGGAAGACGCTACCGCATAGTACCTCTCCTGGCATCCACACAGCACCCACAGATGGCATCTGAGTAACCTTTAAGAGCCTACCCACAAGACATTAGCAGGGTGAGTTGTAACCCCACAGTACCTTGTAAAAAAAAATCAACAGTATTACGCTATATTGCCCTTTTATCTCCCTATACTCTACCCTTATGTCTACTGGCTGAGAAACACACTGCTGCTCAAAGCAAGAACATTAAGGGCAC
This sequence comes from Limnodynastes dumerilii, assembly GCA_011038615.1. Lineage (NCBI taxonomy): Eukaryota > Metazoa > Chordata > Amphibia > Anura > Limnodynastidae > Limnodynastes > Limnodynastes dumerilii. Next base: position 66,599 of record WWET01003560.1, on the reverse strand, counting down.
AGACATCCATCCATCCATATTAGACTCTCACCTAATCTACCCATCCAGGAAGTTATGAGCGCATTCTTCAATTCATTACACTACATGATGGAGATATACATATACATATATATATATATATATATATATATATTTATTAACATAAATACACCTATCGGATATATATACACATGCACACACCTATCAGATGTTTGTATGTAAGGGTTTTTTGTTTTTTTAAATTACTATTTTAATTTTTGCCCCGTGCGGCATGACAGTGGGGGCGGAGCTTATTTATCCTGTTGGGAGGTATGCTAATATACCCCACTTGTGTTACACACATTGGAAACTCTCCATTTAAAATCCTGCATTTGCCACTGGGTCCACATGGATTAATGAGGACTAGTATAGGGCTTATGTGTGCTCTCACAGGGTAAACTATTTTAAGAACATATGTGGGTTAAATACGAAAGAACAGTGCTTGTCATGGACACTGCCAAAAATTATTGTTCGTTTGGGAATGCCTGATCCATATTTCTGTACGTTTTTGAGATCTGGAGACTGCACGGAAGAGAGGAGTGATTTGCTATTACAATTATCTAATGTACTTCATGGATTCTCCATTATTCATTTCTTTATTTGTTTGACTACAATCTGTATATTTAAAAATGGATTCCATCTGGTTTTATACCTTTTAAAACCAACCAACTTAAAGATAATTTCCTACAGTATATCTCCAGAGCAATTCATTTTTTATTAATATATTATAAATATTTTATTATATCATTTCCATATTGTGTGGAAATCACAAGTGCACTCTCTATGCTGTTTTTTAATAATATAGTAAAGCGGGTGCAACATTTTTCAAATTTGCCCTGGGCTCCATATACCCTTGTTATGCCGCTGTTATATTTTGTTATTGAGATTATGAGCACATTAAATGTTTAGAAGGTCACTCATGTGGCCCTTGAATGGAATCTGATTGTCTTTTAGATTGATACTGAGTAACTATAGAAAACCTTTGATAGGTCAACCTGACTGATGGTGCTAATTTGCTTTGTGCTTCCATTTCTAAGTGGCTTGTTTGTTTTCTCAGGTGTGGGTCCTATCAAAATAGGGCTTTTTCCTCCCAGCCAGTTTTGAACTAGCTGAGATTTCGATTGCTTATGCCTCGATGAGACATAGCAATTGACCCAAGGAGCACAGAACATGGTACTCCAAAAGGTAAGCCTGAAAACTGCCCCAACCCTTCTCCTAATTCTAACCCTAACCCCCCCCCTTCCATTACCCTAACCCTCCCTTCCTCACAGCCTGACCCTAACCCTCCCTTCCCTGCAGCCTGGCCCTAACCCACCATCTCCTGCAGCCTGACCCTAACCCTCCCTCCCCTGCAGCCCTCCCCTGCAGCCTGACCCTAACCCTCAATCTCCCGCATCCTGACCCTAACCCTCCCTCTCCCGCAGCCTGACCCTAACCCTCCCTTCCCTGCAGCCTGGCCCTAACCCTGGAGAGGTTACTCACCTTTCCCGTGGTGCAGATCCCGCAGTAGCGGCGGCTGCGTTTCCGAAAAGGAATGGGTGAGCATGTCAATCGGCATACTCACCCATTCTGAAAAAAAAATATTTAAAATGGAGGGGTATTCAAAATAGGGACATCCGAAAAGGAACTTCCGGATGCCCCTATTTCAGAAATCCCTCATTCTATGCGGGGAATGCAACCAGTTTTATCTTACACAATACCAATTCCCATATAGGAAAATACCCTATGTCTATGACAACCACCTTGTCCATTTCAACACAAAGTCATCTAGTCTTGGTCGTAGGAGTCAACATTATTAATGAGCATATTTTGCTAATCCTACTTGCAAATTCTAACCAGTTTAAGCCAGCTCTGTCAATAGCAAGTCAACAACTGCCTGTTAGGGTATTGTCTGCTGTGTTCTTTTTCTCATTCAATAAAAATGTCCTGTGTTCTGTTCCTTCATAAAACTGCCTGTGTATGGAATGTTTGTGGCTTCCTCCAAATTTAAGTCAGACTAGACATTAATAGCTTCCATAAGTGTTCAGAAGAACATTCATCGGCTCAATAATCTGCTAAAATATAAGACATCTGGGAGATCTGTTGAAACAGGTTTAGCACTTGCTCAATGGTACAATGCTGGAACAATAATCCACACATGGGGGCTGATCCTGAGTTTATGAGTAATAGCGAAAAAAGTTGAAATAGTACATACACCTTGTCAAAAACCATGCTGAACTGCGAACTGAAACTGTGTAAATAGAAAAAGAGTTAATAAGTGTCATTTTCTAGCTCAATTTTAAATTACAGATTAAACATTAAGCTATGTAGGTCTGGATTCACAGTTACGTAGTTTTCGCCTTACGTGCGTTGTTTTAAGAATTGAGCTACTACGCATGTGTAGTAGCTTATTTATGCTATCTACGTACCATTTCTGTACATAGATTGCTTAAGCGTGGTCTTTAGAGATAAGACCCATGCTGGAAGTCTGAAGCACACGCATGTGCGTTCGTCAAATGAGGGTGTCTGGATACAGTCTTTATTTATTAGCTACAGATAATAGGCCGGATTCTAAGTTAATAACTCCAGCAGACTTCCCTATGCTATGTACAGAAGTTAGCTGGAAAAGGCGCAGTACCATTTTTGTGCTGTATTCCGTGCTATCAGTTCCCCACACAGGGGCATGCCCACCCCCATGTGTATGAGATATGCATGGGGGGTGGGCATAGGCATGTAAATTGTACAGTAAGGGCTTGACTAAGCCCCTATGTACAATACAGTATTCTGCGTGCTTGGAGATGCATGCAGAATACTTAAGGTAAGGGTCCTGGTGGCCGATCCCCAATCCGAACATAGGAGAGCAGGGGGAGTGCCCTGATCTCCTACATCCAGGGTTGTGGATCACCAAATCTGTGCACTAGTCTCCGCAGTGCGGGCTAACATACGGAAGATACCCCTAACTGTGAATCAGGTCCCATATCTTTATATTTGAATTTAAATGCAAGCAAACACAATGGGGTAGATCCAGAACTACGTTTGCCGTACGTTTATTCGCATAGCGTATTTTCGTGCGTGTGAATTCGTTACACTCCCCTCAGCACAACCCTTGAACGTCAAGATACGCTTTCCAAACCCTACCTTAACTTTTTCCAACGTAACCGCAGTCATACGCACACGTACGTATGGGCTAGACGAATTTACGCAGCTAAGCACGCCCATACTGTACACTTTAAATACAACCCCCCGCCTACTTCACGTATTTCAGACGTATTTTGGACGCACGTAAAATTGGCACGCCCACACGTAAGTATTTACGTGACACACATACGTGAATGGCCCATACGTTCACAATTACACTACGCTATTGAGCGTATTTTCTATGGTGCGCATGAGCAGTACTTACAAAAACGCAATTTTACGTCTCCGCCGCGCGTAAATTCGCTCCGAAACGTAGTTCTGGATCAGGCCCAATGTGTATACTCAGCAACACCTCAGTGATAATATCTTCAGCAATGTGAGAAGCTAATTGTGCTAAGTCACTTTCAAACTCAATGTTGTGTCAATAGAATAAATCCAATTAAAATGTGTCCTACTCCTTTCATGATAGAACGCCCTCAGTAATTTATTTACCTGCCTTGTTCTGCAGTGTATTTCATAAACAATGATTGTTTACCCCACACAGTGTTACGTAATGTTTCCTAATAACTAAAACACATGCAATTCTCAGACCATTATGCGGAATAACTGCCTTGTAGTGCTTGTGTTGCTGGCACTTAGGAAATATTTGCAAATTGCATTACTTCAGTGCTTCCTAAAGAGTTATGAAACACAGAAGGCATTGGCTCATACCTAACATCACATACTTTTTATTTTATTTTTGACTTAGCAATGTTAAATTATAATATTAACTCGTATCATACTTACTTATAAGGATTGCCTGTGGTCTGAAAGTGTTTGTAGTAAATACTAGCGTGACATAACGTTATATGTACACTCTACAATATGATAAGTTATGAGATGTCATTCACACAAGATAAAATATTTTCTTGTAATTAATAAATTAAAACATTGATTTCAAACTCCAAAAAATTAAACATGTATAGAACACTCTCACATTGCTTTACTGCAACATATACTCTATTGCAGGGTTGCCTACTATTTATATTTTTCCTCTGGGAGATCTTGGAGGGAAGAAATAAATTCTGGTTTGAGGGTAGGGCTTAATGCTGTAATTTATGCAAATCGTGTAATTAACCCCCTGTTAATCACTATTGTATTCATTAGTGTTCCAGTGGATGGACGAGGCTTGATGACATCATCAAGTGCTGTCCATCCCTAGTAACTCTACAGACAACTATAATTATAGGCAGGGGATCAGGACATGAGGGATATTTACCACCAAATTTCGAGAGTCTCCTAGATATTCTACTGTAACTTTCTCACTTAATAAATTCTAGGTGCACTAATTAAAATATCACAGTGCTTTACAATTAGCTCAGTTTTTTACACCTTTATTTTGATATGAGGATGTGAGACTCTGTGTGACCGGTAGCCACCTTTGTTTTTGCAACCTCCACAGACATTTTAAAATGGGGATTGAACATAATCCAGAGTTTTTGAGCTGCGGATGCACAAATCCACTGCTTAAGATGTGTGCGTCCTATCCAGAGTTACAAAATGTATAGCTCTGGGTAAAACACACAGAAAAGGCACGTCTGTTAGCACCTGTTCAGGCTAGCTTACCCCTCCTCCACTTAACATTCTCACTACATCCTACATCTATCCCTTCTTCTCCTTGCTTCCCCCTCTCCTCCACTCACACCAGCAGTCCAATTCCTTCCCCTCCTGTAAGTTTATCCCTCCCACTTAGAGTGTTAGCTCACATGAGTAAGGCCCTCAATCCTAGTGTTGTTTCCTCCTCTACCACCCCCACCACACTTTGTACCCTCTTGTCGCCCTCTGTTATCCTTTTACCCCGTCCCCACCTGGTGGCTCCCTCTCAACCTCTTACTGCTCTCTATCCCCTCCTCCCTGATCTGCCAAGCTTGACACCTTGCATTTTGCCTTGTGTTCTGTGCTTGCTTCACTTTATTGTAGTTTTGTGATATTTTTATATTGATATTGTATTTTATTATGTATTATGCTGTCCATCCCTACCCTGTATGTCTGTACTTTGTCTGTACTTTGTTATTGTATTTTGTACGGCGCTGCGGACACCTTGTTATAAATAAATATAATAAATATAATAATAATAATAATAATAATAATCTGTTAGTAACATGCAAATGGAAGCATATAGGCAGAGGCTGTGAGGTGTAGTGCAGCAGTTTATATGATTTTAAATGTTTCAAATGTTTTTTTGTTTATTAATTTACAATCAAATTAAATCCCCAATACATTTGTACATTTGTTTAAATTTTAAAATAGGGCCATTTAATGAATAAAAATTTAATTTGTTTTATATTTACACCACTGATGGGCTGGTGTAAAATTTAGGTGAAAGTGTAGGGACTGCGTTTGCAGGAGTATTAAACTGCTCCCTTTCAAATTTAAATATAGTGGAACGCCTCGTTCCACTAGCACAGAGCATATGGGAGGGACACAGCTTTGCACAAGCTCAGAGTGCTATCCTGCTGCACTTCCACCTAAAATATAGGCAGAAGCACAGCTGTGGATCACATCCTTAATGATCTAAAGTAGTCTAAGGAAAATTAGGTTTATTCATTCATTTAGCCATTTAAGTTGAAAAAAAAGATATTATATTTGGAGGGGCTTCTTAACACAGTACGGTACATAAAAACTTTTATGACCAAAATAAAGGGAATATTATAAAAACCTTCCTAGCAATGTAACCTTATTTCTCACACACAATCTTACACATTCATATTAAATCAATATTAAATCAATATGGAACACAGCAACATATATAATATGGGGTAGATCCAGAACTAGGTGTGCAATAAGTTTCCACGCGTAACGTATTTTCGCACACGTATGTTCTATACACTCCCCTAGGCACACCCCTTGAATGTACGTATTTCACCGAGTTCCGCTTCCCAAACCCTACCTTAACTTTTTTTCACGTAACAGTCCGCTAATGGATGTATAGACTACGTGAACGTACGCCGCTTAGCACGCCCATACTGTACACTTTAAATACAAAACTCCACCTACTTCACGTAAATCGAACGTATTGTTGACTCACATAAAATTGGCACGCCCACACGTAAGTATTTACGTGACAAATACATGAATGGCCCATACGTTCACAATTACGCTACGCTAATGAGCGTATTTTCTATGGTGCGCATGCGCAGTACTTAGAAATAGGCGATTTTACGTCTCCGCCACGCGTAAATTCACTCCGATGCGTTGTTCTGGATCAGGCCCTATGTGTATAATAATTTCTGTAAAATGTTACGCAATCAGTTTTCAGCATTTTACCTCCGTTCATAGGGCCAGATCCAGACCTAAGTGCACTTTAAGTACGATCTCATAGCTTATATACGCAATAGTAAGTATTATGCACTCCCCCGGGCAGTCCCCTCAGTTGCACGTAATTTACTTGATTTACGAGTACCAAACACTACCTAACTTTTCATTGTGCAAGTACGGTCGTACATAATGGATTGTCGCACGTAACAGTCTAACCCGGCCCATACTGTTCAATTTCAATGCCTCCCTCCTCCTACAGAGTGTATGTCCGGCTGTTGTATGGATGACCCGCCCCATCGTTCATAGTTATGAGGATGGTACGTACTATCAGAGTTACGACGCCTAACATCTGCCACGCACATGCGCAGTACATACAAAAATTTGAAATTACGCAAATACGCTTTCGTACTGAGCTCATGATCTGACAATGGGGTAGATCCAGAAGTATGTTTGCCGTACATTTACTCCCTTCTATACACTCCCCTAGGCACACCCCTTGAATGTACGTATTTTCTCAAGATCCGCTTTTCAAACCCTACCTTAACTTTTGCCAACGTAACCGCATTGATCCGCACACGTACGTATGGGCAACACGTATTTACGCAGCTAAGCACGCCCATACTGTACAGTTTAAATACAAACCCCCGCCTACATAACGTATTTCAGACGTATTTTGGACTCACGTAAAATTGGCACGCCCACACGTAAGTATTTACGTGACACATACGTGAATGGCCCATACGTTCACAATTACGCTACGTTACTGAGAGTATTTTCTATGGTGCACATGCGCAGTAGTTACCAAAAGGCAATTTTAATTTGCGTAAATTCGCTCACAAGCGTTGTTCTGGATATGGCCCAATAGTCTTAAATCTCCAGAACAGGCTTGATAAAAGCCAAGAAGATCCTCAGTGTTTTTCCTAAGATCAGCACTCCCTATTTTCCTATAGGTTATTAGTTTCCCAGTTGGCAAATAACATGGCTTTAACTGCCCTGGGCATGTTCACACTACAATAAGAAGCTTGTTGCTGGGCTGTTATTTAACACCCATAAAAAAATAGGTCACACATGTTAAGAAATACCAATACTACAGACAAAACAGACAATGCAGTTAATTAAAGAAAGTTGGTTTGTTTGTTTTAATTTAGCTTTTAACCATGATTCTCTTGACAACAGCAAACACATACCTATGAGCACAGAAACGGGGAGTACCTGTCCTCCTAATCTTGGATTTTACTTGGTGAGCCCAGACTCAATGATGTTTTTCTTTATTCTACACTGTGCATACTATTATTTTTCTAACTAACAATATCTACACAAAATATTGTTACAATTGTGGGAGCTTCTATGAATACAAGAAAAATAGGACACAGAATATTTGTTTTAAAACCAGCAAGTACCCAAAGGAGAATCTTTGAAAAGTGTTAAATAGCAGGCAAAGATTCAGCAGAGTAGTGGCAACACTGGGCACATTGGACGTAATGATGTAAGTCCCCTGGCAAGTAACATCGGCACATGCGCGCAACAGATGTTACTCAAGCGTGCCTACTGACTTACTCAGTTCGGTACATTAGAAGGTACGATGAAGGCACCGACTCCCCAGGTACACATGCCGTATACCTGCCATACAGGCGAAGATAGGCATTCAAATGAAGGGTCAGGGGTGGGAAAGCATAAAAGTTAAGGTTGGGTTCTGGATACATAAGTGTTTAGAACTTCTACATATAGAGCAGATTGAGGGGGGCCTGCTCTCCCCTCTACCTTGCATAATTTTAGGTCTGGATCTGGACCAATGTTACTTTTTGAATGGCCTATAAGTATACAAGACCAACTTGATAAAATGTAGGTAAACTATGTGTGCAATGCCTCGAATGCACTAAATAAATAAACACAGGGGTCTGCACCTCCAGGAAATGTTCTGTGATGAGACTGAGAAGCAGAAAACATTTAAGGTTCTACAAATGCAAAGAAAAGGAACCAAGAGCAGATGGAAAATGACGAAACATCTAATGTGCGTGCAAGATTGTTCACACAGGTAAAAACTATGAGCCAGATACTGACTTCTATAATCAGGGATGGAGTAACGTTTGTGGGGGCCCCTGGGCAAGTAAACTGTGGAGCCCCTCTTCTGTATATGTGTACACGTGTGTTTGAGTGTAGATATATAGCTCGATAGATAGAGAGATCTATATCTACACACACACAGATAGATAAAGCCACACACACACACCCTTATGTGTTGCTTTACATCCATCCTCCTAGAGAGCTGCAGAATGCTAAAGACTGGATGTTTGAATGCTGAAGACTCGATGTTTGTGGGGGCCCCAAAGTGACCACCCCAATTGCCCTGTGGTTAATCCTGCCCTGTCTATAATGCCTGCATTTTCAAACCATGTTTGCACATACGCCGCACTTTTAGTGCGATCCTGGGAAGTTGTTATCAAATGTGGCATCACCCAAAGAGAACAGGCCTGATCCAGAAATACTAAGAAATTCCATACTTAGCCTCCACAAGAGGTTTACGAAATTTCTGACTCACAGTACCGCACACAGGAGAGCAGGGCATCCCCCCTGAAGTCTGCACGAAATCCTAGCATCACTTGATGCTTGGCTAAATCTCCCTGAGGAAGTCCCTTGGTAAATCCTGGACGAAACGCGTAGGGTACTTTTCTGCCTGAAGCTGTGGTTTATTGTTCAGATAAGCTTTATTTAAATTTGTTTTACGTACGCATATTTTATTTAATTATATGGAATAAATCTTGTGTTTATTATACTGCACTAGATTGCCCGTTTTTGTGTTTTCATCTCTCCTATCTAATTACCCTGGATGAGAATCCTGTCTAAAGGTACCCTGGATGGAGGAAAAGATACTGCTTAAGGCGTTATTTTAACTGGATGTCTGGTACGCATATATTCATTTATTTGCACTGGTTCATCTATCAAATTGGAAGAATTTGCACTTTATTATACTAAGAACTGTTGCACTAAGCCCCTGGTTTTCTACACATCTTATTTCACTTTCCTGTTGGAACAACAGGACACCTTCTCTAGGAAGGAAGCCCCCGAATAATCAGAATATTCTTGAACTTGATAATTATGTTGTTATAAATTATTTATTTATTGTATTATTCAATCACTGTTTCTTCTTGTACTGAACCCAACATTTCAGTACAACTTTACTGTACTTTCATCAGGATGAACATACAAATGGTGCACAACATGCTTAAATAGATAATAAAACATCTACTTACCCCTTCTAGCACACCTCCTTGGTCCCAAGCTATCTAATTAAGCATGTTGTTCCCCATTTGTATGTTCACCCTAATGAAAGTACAGTAAAGTTGTACTGAAACTTAGGGCTGTATTCAGAGGTCCATTCGCAATTATTCGCACGGACGTAGCAAGGCAACACCCCTGACACTCCTCTCACACGGACGGGTTTTCTGTGACTTATGAGTGCCTCGACCTGCCTTATCTTTACATGGTAATTTCTATGCGTCGAGTAATACCGTACCTGCGTATTTAACTAACTGCGCCCACACCACGCCCACACTCCTTCATTAAAATGCCTCTCCCCGCCCATTTTTATTTAGATTCTCGCATGCGTATTTAACCTCGTGCGATTTACATGTCCGTCCGTGAGGCACTTCCGCACATATAGTCTACGCGAACTATGTAAATAAAGTTCCTACGCATGCGCAGTTGAAACGTACCTAAAAATACGCACGGAACTCGCCGTGAAAACGGTTCTCTGAAAACAGCCCTCAGACTTTGTGTCAATTTCTTTTGCTTTTAAAAATCTCTGGGCCAGATTCAATTGTTGGCGGTATTTTCAAAAATATTGCGTCGGAATAAATACGACGCCTTCGCCGGCTATTTAGCGTTAAAAATTCGAATATTCAATTGTTTTTTTACTGCTGCGTAAAAAGAGAAGGCAGCAAAGAAGAAATTTAACGGTAAAAAAAACAAAACCTTTTTTGAACGTCGCAAATAACGTCACGTCGATATTTCAGACACTGGCCAATAACCTGTCATTGGCACTAGGCAGGAAATGATTTGCGACGTACCAAGACACCTGCGCAGCGGCCCCTGGCTGACAGGGCATCGTTAAAAATCTGCACCTCTCATAGGGGTGAATTTTTAATTAACGATATCGTTAAAAAACCGGCGTATTTTTAACCTAATTGAATCGGGCCCTCTGAGTGCCACCATTGTGGATTTTTATCGTTAAAAAAACTGCGTATTTTTAACACTAAAAAATAATTGAATAGGAAAAAAAATATCGGCCGTAATTTTGCTAAAAATAGCGTTAAAAATAAAACTGGTAAAGGGAATATAGAAGACTGTCACCCCTTCTGCAAGGACTAAGCCAGTGTCCCAGCCAAGGATTGTTCAGGCACTGTTCAAATACACAGGTGAACTGGTAGGTCAGATACAGAGGTGTTTGCAGTACATAGAACTGGACCATAATAAGGCTTTTCTCATTATATAGCCATATGATTATAAGTAGTATTAAGGAACCTTCATGGGACTTGTCCTTTCATAATGCTTTGGTAAAGTCATCAGATAGGATCCTGAGTTTTACATTTTTTTTATCGGTTGTATTACTTCCTGCTTCATGACGTTAAGATTGGGATATAAAAGAAACACGTAAAATGCCATCTTGCCTCAAGGAAACCTCACGTGACCTACATAAACATGCCAAAAATGACAGGAAAAGTACAAAACAAAGCAAAGAAAGTTACCATAATTGGAGTGGTGTCTGTCTATTAAACTGATCAGCTGCTACACTTAGAAACACTGTTTATTTATCCAGAGGTGACCGCATTAAAGAAAGAATTTTGTTGGACTGAAAACACACAGATTTCGTTTTTCTTTTCAGACTATTTATGTTTCAAAATTCTAAAATTTATTGAGCTGATGGAAAAGACTACAGTATTGACCAAGGAAACACTATTGAAATTTGCACGCCATGCATGCCTCACACAAGTTATCCTGAATGAAATGATGAAGATGTCATCTCTTGTATACATTTAGTAATATCTTGGACTTGCATCAAATTACTATTGGACAGACAGCCAGACATTTTTAGACAACTGCGCACAGTAAAAGAAAAAAAAACAATTTGTTAAACATGTCAACGGTTATATAACTGAAACATTTTTGGTATTTATGTTTTATCATGTTAATTTTTATTATGATTTTGTTTAACCTACTTAGATAAAAATTTAAATCAATAAGTTAGTGATTTAACTTAGTGATTTAAAAGATTAACAATGTTTTTTTTTAATATAAATTGCATCCCCATTATAAAAAATGTAGCTTTTATAATAAAAGGGTCAGAAATATGAATATGAATGTGAAGACTTCAGTAAAATGACAGCCATTAAAGAAGTTGTTATTATTTGTCCTTTAGGAGTAATTAATTAGTAAACTTGATTATATAGCCCATTTGGATATAAGCTCATAACACAGTAACAAATAATACTCTCTTCATGACTACGGGTTGTATTCAGAGATCCGTTTTTGTGGGAAGTTCTGTGCGTATTTTTATGATCCGAAGAACTGTGAATGTGTAGTAAGTAAATTTACGCAATCTACGTTTACACACGGCTTAATTGAATCAGGCCCTTTATGTTGATTTTACGCTCGGAAGTCCCTTAGATATGTACTTGTGAATCGCACTTGGGGACATACGTGCGGATGGGCGTGGTTGAAATCTAAACAGACAAAGTGCTGTGAAAGTGGGTGGGGGGAGGTATTTAAATAACCATTTGAGGGTGCGGTTAGTTAGATACGCACGCACGGATGCATTATACGCTCTGAAATGCACACTTAAAGATATGGGTGGTCGAGGTACTCGTAAGTCACCGTCAACCCGTTCGTGTGAGGGGAGTGTCATGTTTGTTGCCTTGCAACAGCTGTGCGTATTTTTGCGTACTTTGAACAAACGGATCTCTGAATACATGACAAAGGACAGGATCCAGAAGTCTGCTGCCGCTTGGTCAAAACTCAATCCACAACGGCAGCTGAGTTCCGTTAGTGGATCACTATGCGATCCTAAAGGCCGTACCACTCCCCTTGTACGGATGGACTTCTGTACCCAGGAACTTGCCTTAAATGTTATGCACTGGCCCACAGAAAATGGGCTGGTGCATAACTGAGAACCAAGCTCTTACTGTGCAATTAGCATATGGCCCTCCTCCCATTATGCATATACACTTTATACATGGCAGGATATGGCAGGACCATGTATACTCTCTGTATAAATGGTGGCTTGTCCTGTCCCGCTGTCAGAAAGGTTCCAGCACAAAATCCTGGATTATGAGGATCCAGATCTGTGCTTGAAGACTTCAGCATGCACATTAGTTAAATACAGACGACTAATGCACATAGGGCTGGATCCAGACTTAAGAAGGAGCTTAAAATTAAGAGAGGAAAGTTACTCCTGGGCTAAACCATGTTGATTTGAAGGGAGTCATATTTCATCTGTTACAATCAGTATTAGAGTTGAGAGGTGATGTTTCCCAGCCAAAGTCTAAATAACAGTGTGATAGTAAAGCTGGACAGTATCTGTGTGCAGTAAGAAATTCAAAGATATATCCCTACATGCAAAGAATACAATTAACTTGGCTCCCCCTTAAATCAACATGGTTTAGCCCAGGTGTAACTTTCCTCTCTTAGGACCTGATTCACACTTAAGAATCTTCTTAAAATAAACACTTAAAGTCAAACCATGTTGTTTTTAGGGGGAGTCAAGTTAATTGTATTCTTTGCATGCATAGATATATCTTTGAATTGCTTACTGAAAATAGATACTGACCAGCTTTACTATCACACTGTTATTTAGACTTGGGCTGGGAAATATCACCTCTCAACACTAGTACTGTTTGCAACAGATGAAATATGACTCCCCTGCAATCAACATGGTTTAGCCCAGGAGTGACTTTAAGTTCTTATTTTAAGAAGATTCTTAAGTGTGAATCAAGTCCTAAATTTCAAGCTCCTTCTTAAGTCTGGATCCAACCTATGGAGTGCAGAAAATACCCACGTTTGGTAATTCTGGACCTGGTCCATAATGCCTTCATATTATAGCCATTACTAAATGGGTAATAAACGTGGTCTTTAAATAGAAGCCAGATACGTGCAATTTCTGAGCTCAGGATGGGTTTGGGAGGACACAATAGATGGGCACAAATTGTTATGAAAAATATTTCCTTTATGCCTGTGCCACCCAGTCTGTACATTACAGTAAAGGAAATGCTCTGATCAAAAGCATTTACTTCATCAACAACACCCAAGGGAAACAAGGGCAGGAAAACCAGCCTGTTGCTGCTGATGTAGACAGCTGATGGACATATCTCCAGCATCCCCTGATGTCACTCGGGCTTACATAACATTTCCTCCTTACTGGTAAGAGGAAGGCATCTGTGAGTTGTATATAGTTAATAAAGTTAAAGTTTTGTAAGTTCCCTTAAGGTAAACTACTATGTGGTTTGTGGATGCTTTTGTGGGTTTAATGATGTTGGAAATTGTGAGTGTATTATATATGCTGTTGTCCCGCAGATTTATTTAGTTTTTTCTTGACAAAATAAATGAAGGGCCTGAGATTCATGTTCTATAAACAATTCTTCATGCAGGGTCAAGTAATAAAATGAATGAGGGAAAAGCAGAATGGGGTGAAATGGAAACATCTTACTCATACATTTCCAGGAAATTTGCACACTAAGATGGGAATATATATATTGTGTTATACACAGGAAGTGTGACAACCCCTCATAAACGAAGGGGTCTGTCCTGAGAAATGTGTGCAAACACTTCATCTGATGTTGCAACATGACTTTGATGTGGAGAGCATTTATGAATATCATCATTTCTGATGTGCAGACCTGTAGTGTAAGTTCTATGTGCAATGCACAGAAAATGGGTGTAGATGGCTGCTGCTGATAATCATAGCACAGTGAGGATAGAAGAAATCAGTTTGATCTGATAATAACTCCCATCTGTAATTCAAGACTGGATCCATACTTAAGCAAGTCAGGGGGCTTACTCAAGTCTTGTGCGTAAGTCCCTGACATGTAACATCAGTGCTGGCGCGCACCAGATGTTACACGATCGTAACTTATAATGTTCAGAACTCAGTTCCATATGTTAGAAGCAGAGGCGGAACTAGCGAGTTGTGGGCCCAGGTGCAAAAAATATGCTATGGCCCTGATGATATTCCAGGTAACCTTGTGGGGGGCTTGGCGGCGCGGCGAAGATGGCTGTGGGACCTTGTATCAGCATGGGCACCAATGCCGTTGCACCTATTGCACCAATGGTAGTTCTGCCCCTGGTTAGACGTTCCAAAGAAGGGGCCAACCCAGACTTAGGCATGCTTAATAGGCATGATAATGAAGAGCAGGGAGCAAGGAACAGCAGTTCCTGACAGACACAGATCCGTACAGAGAAGCTAAGGTAGGATCCCATCTGGATCCGGTCCTCAGACACAGAAAACTCTCCACATACTCAAATGGTATAATTACTATATTGTCCATACTACCAAACTGCTTAACAGAGGACATATGGAGAAAGGATGGAAGGGTGGATGTCGGAGCAATGTAATTTTGGCTGTCCAAGGGCTTTCATTGTACCTCTTAACGCCTCAATGTTTGTATCAGGTGGATATACAGATAAGCAGAGTATCATTTTACAAATGCCTTTCATTTTTACATTGCCTTTCCAGAATGTTTTGGGGTCATAGACAGTGGTATATTAATCCAATGGAAACACTGAATTTTGACGGCAGATAAGAACCACTTGGCCCATCTAGTCTGCCAATCCAGCCAAATACCACCCTGTGAAACTGTTTTTTGTTAGCAGCCAATTAACCTACTAGCGTGTGGGAAGAAACCAGAGCAAACCCAGGGTGAACGTGCAAACTCCACACAGATAAGGCCTTGTCCAGGAATCAGACTTATGACAGCATAAGGCACAGGTGCTACTCACTGAGCCACTGTGCTGCTCAAATCTCTGCAGAGGCTATTTTTACAATATTTGTGTAAAAATAATATACTACATTATTTGTCCTCACAGACAGGACCACTAAGCTAAGAGAGCTATTATCTGCTAATTACCCTTTGAAGCTGAGGCTCCAAAAAACACAGTTATGCTGTTTCCTTGTGTCAAGTATCTCACCATCTTCAGCTGTCACAAGCATTATGTTTATTTACAATACAATGTAGATTTATAGGTGTGATTAGGAAAGAGCGGGTACACTATGCTATGAGCAATCACTGAATGCACTCTTTGTGCAGCTTTGTTAAATCAACTTCAAAGTCTCATACACCTTTTAGTGCCCATGTTCCCATGGATTTAGATTTCAGACTTTGAGCATAAAACTTTACCTGTGCACTACCTAATGTTTAACATACATTGTTCCTGTATAAATTTACTTCTACCGAGGCATAAACAGTTGTGTATATCCATGGAATAAATGTGTTTTATCAAAACCATTATTTGCTAAACTAAAGGGCCCGATCCAGATCTTTGTACGTGTTCCGTACGCACAGAGATCTGAAGTCCGCATGGAAGAGGGGGTGCACTCCCGTCACTCCCCTCTCTCGTGCAGAGTTCTGAACACGATCCCTAACTTAACTTCTCTGCACGGATCAGCGTCCGTCCGAGCACAGATCCTAGCGGTAATGCTGATCGCCGCCCCTGGCACTTAATTAGTATGCCTATACTGCCTGTTTGGTGGGGATTAGACATGCGAAAGACAAGTGTCACCTCCCTGTACAGATCTCCTACCGTATGGAACACATGTGCACATGTACAGATGTTACTTTTTAGGGGGACTTATGCAAGAGGCTTGTGTAAGTACCCTAACTTTACTAAATGAGGATCAGGCCCAAAGTCTGCATCTTGTTACAATGTAAATCAGGGTTTCCCAAACATGGCACTCAGGGACTTCTTACAGTCTACGTTTTTCACATATCTTTACAGAATAACAAATGATATAAAGAGTTCAACCGAAAGATTGTCTAAAATGTGTCAGTCAGTAATGAACATAACTGTGTTCCAGCATGAAGACACAGAAAGAAAGAAAGCATTTTTAGGTGTCCCAGAGGACCAACCAAAAATAAGCTAAACCAGGCCTGGCCAATCTGAGGCTCTCTAGGTGTTGTGAAGCTACACATCCCAGCATGCTCTAACGACATAGGTTTAGCTAATACCTGGCAAAGCATGCTGGGATGTGTAGTTTCACAACAGCTGGGGAGCCTCATGTTGGCCATCATACCTCCAACATTAGAGGCAGTGGAATCAGGACGGATTCCTGTTAGTGGTTATGTTTGAAACAGGGAGTGCACCTCAGGGTTTCCGACTCTTCCGGAATGTCTGGGAGACTCCCGAGATTCGGGCAGTTCTCCCGGTATCCTGGGAGAGCCGGCAAATCTTCCGCAAGTGACTTGTGGCCCGTGGTTTCATGGAAACCATGGCCTCAAGTCCTGCCCCCCTGACTAGCAACACTAGTATACTAATTTGCAATCTGTGCCATCAAGTCCCGCCCCGATGTCTGCTACAGATAAAACCGGGTAAGTATTAGGCCGAGGGCGGGGCTTAATGACATGATTTGCATAAATGTCATCATTAAGCCCTGTCCCCTGCATGCATCGCTAGCTTCCCTCCAGGATCCCCGGAGGGAAGCTGGCAAAAGTTGGCAACCCTGGTGCACCTACAATAGAGATAAAATATAGGACAGACAATATTAAGTGTAATCTAAATGATAATTTATTATTTAGTTTGAAATATACTTTACTATACACTGAAATCAATACTGCTGTATGTAATGCTTTAGTTATTTTACATTTCATGGCCCAGATTCGGAACAACGCTTATGTGAGAATTTACTTCTGGCGGACACGTAAAATCGCGATTTTGTATGTACTGCACATGCGCACGACAGATGATACGCTACGTAACATAATTGTCAGGGCCTTTTTCCCAATCCTCCCCTGTGCACGGGTCTGCATCCATTCAAACGGACGGTCTGCCTATCGATGCCCCGGCAATTAACTAGCATGTCTATTTAGTAAAGAGAAGTGGGGATTAGGCATGTGGAAGACAGATGGCGACCCCCCGTATGGATCTCCCAGCATACAGAACATCTGGTGTGCGCATGCACAGATGTTTCTTTTTAGGGGACTTATGTAAGAGGCTTGCGTAAGTACCCTAACTTTACTAAATGAGGATCAGGCCCAAAGTCTGCATCTTGTTACAATGTAAATCAGGGTTTCCCAAACATGGCACTCAGGGACTTCTTACAGTCTACGTTTTTCACATATCTTCACAGAATAACAAATGATATAAAGAGTTCAACCGACAGATTGTCTAAAATGTGTCAGTCAGTAATGAACATAACTGTGTTCCAGCATGAAGACCCAGAAAGAAAGAAAGCATTTTTAGGTGTCCCAGAGGACCAACCAAATATAAGCTAAACCAGACCTGACCAATCTGAGGCTCTCTAGGTGTTGTGAAGCTACACATCCCAGCATGCTCTAACTACATAGGTATAGCTAATTCCTGGCAAAGCATGCTGGGATGTGTAGTTTCACAACAGCTGGGGAGCCTCATGTTTGCCATCATACCTCCAACATTAGAGGCCGTGGAATCAGGACGGATTCCTGTTAGTGGTTATGTTTGAAACAGGGAGTGCACCTCAGGGTTGCCGACTCTCCCGGAATATCTGGGAGACTCCCAAGATTTGGGCAGTTCTCCCGGTATCCTGGGAGAGCCGGCAAATCTCCCGCAAGTGACTTGAGGCCCGTGGTTTCATGGAAACCTTGGCCTCAATTCCTGCCCCCTGCCTAGCAACAATAGTATACTAATTTGCAATTTGCGCCATCAAGTCCCATCCTGATGTCTGCTACAGATAAAACCGGGTAAGTATTAGGCATTAAAATGACATGATTTGCATAAATTGCGTCATTAAGCCCCATCCCCTGCATGCATCGCTAGATTCCCTCCAGGATCCCCGGAGGGAAGCTGGCAAAAGTTGGCAACCCTGGTGCACCTACAATAGAGATAAAATATAGGACAGACAATATTAAGTGTAATCTAAATTATAATTTATTATTTAGTTTGAAAAATAATAATGAAAGTCTAATACAAATTGCAGTTACCTAAATGGTAAAGCTTTACACTAAAATCAATACTGCTGTATGTAATGCTTTAGTTATTTTACATTTCATGGCCCAGATCCAGAACAACGCTTATGTGCGAATTTACGTCTGGCGGACACGTAAAATCGTGATTTTGTATGTACTGCGCATGCGCACGACAGATGATATGCTACGTAACATAACTGAGCGTATTGGCCATTCACGTATTAGTTGCGTAAATTCTTACGTGAGACAAAAGTACATCTAAAATACGCAATGTAGGCGGGGGTTTTCATTTAAGGTGTACAGTATGGGCATGCTTAGCTGTGTAAGTCCGTGTTGCCCATGCTTACATGTGTGGATGATAGCGATTACGTGGCCAAAAGTTAAGGTAGGGTTTGAAAAGCAGAAATCGGTAAAAGTATATACATTCAACTACACTACGCTAGTAAACGGATTGCAAGCGGAGTTCTGGATCTACCCCCATGCAGCTATTTTTATAGTAATGAATCTATTCTTAAAACTTTTTTCATCCATTATTAAAGATATGTAAATTTTCATGTGCTTTTTTTTTCTTCCTTTTTTAAAAAGAACAGAAATCCATGGGTATGAATACTTTTTTTTTTAAGTAAGCATAATAATCTGTTTTATACACCGTGCATTGTTTATGTAAGTCGACTCATTGTCTCTTGTAAAGGAGGACTTTTTTTTAACCTGATAATTCTCCCTAGACCAGGTGTGAAGACATTAAATTAGATGCCTCATGAAGCAGTGGTTACACATTTTGTTCCCGGCTTACGGCATTAAAGCCTCATTTTCTATCTTGGCTGGAAAAAGCCATTAGGTGCGATTATTGATGGCTAAGAGGACACTTTGCTATATTATGGCTTTCTGTGCCTCTGCCAATTGGTTGAACAGTATTCTAGGCCAAAACCAGCATTGCATCAAATAACAGCTGCCCTAATGTTTTC
>WWET01003560.1:23437-38392 GCA_011038615.1 Limnodynastes dumerilii | reverse complement strand
AAGGGGGGGGGGGGGAGGGATTACCGGGGGGGGGGGAGACGGGTAGCGGCAATGTCCATGTGGATATTGCACAAATAGTTAAGGTAGCCCTATAACACTCGTAAGTGCCATAAAGTACCTACCAAGGTGGGGAGGTGGAAGCATTTAAATTGTACAGTGGGGGTGGGTATATATATGGGTGGATCAGCAGTTGTACGGTCAACTAATCCGCACATTTCACTTAAGGCAGCGTAACCGCACGTGAGTAATGTCATATCCCCACACATTCGGAAAGCATGCGGGGGTCTGGATCCGGTCCTAAGTTATTAATGATAAATAGAATTATATCTTAATAATATCTTAATAATATCGTCAATTTGCTGAAAGTTAACAATTAGTTGTTGCACATCTGCATCAGGTTAATAATATTGTGCCATTTCTTTGGGCTTTGCACAATGAATATCTGTTGGCTTAAGCAGTGGGTTTTAAGGTTCAACAAACAATATCACAGTATAATCCACACACTGCTTACGGCTGGAAAATTCCAGGGCGGCTTATTAGGCAAATTTGGATAGGAGGACCTTTATCAGAGTGGCACATGGGGTAATAAAAGAACACTGCCAGTTAATATTTAATTTAACTGGCACGCTCATTTCCATTAAATGTGGCCCATAAACTGTACACAACACTATTAACTCCTAAATACTACAACCCCAGAAACAGCTTCAGTATACACTTGGTGTCAGCTGCATCGACTCACTGTCCAATAAAACATCTTATGGATAATGCAATAACCCATTACTGTTAACATCCAAATTCTACTAAAACAAAAGAGTGCTAACAAAAGCCCAATGGCATACCAGCAAAATTCCCTTTAAGTCCTCTGGCCAATACACCTCTTTTATATTTATATTCTTATATTCCAGTTATTTTATTGCCACTAGACAGAGTTGATACCAATAGCCCAAATATCGTCCCTCTATAAGGAATTCTACAACAGAAGTTAAATTAAACAGTATGGTCCTGATCCAGACTTAATAACGACAGACAATTTACGCATGCGGCATATGTAAATCTGGCTGCGGCAATGCACTGCGCACAGCAAATGTTGCTCATTGGAACTCTGATCGTACGTAATTTGTACGTAACTCTGTATGATAGGACGTGACATCCTTACGCAAGCCGAATATATGGATTGTGGGTGGGGAATGAGCCATTTAAATTGTACAGTGTGGGCTGGGTTAGACATTACGTACAATGTATTTTCAACCTTCTTCCCTTTTGAGTGTAAGGAATAATATTTCTCATAGGTAAGTGGGTGTATTTTGGTGGTACAAATATAGCATATTGGTTAGCATTAACGCAAAGGCTATTCTGAACTCCTTCTAAGTCTGCTTAGTCCTTGCAGGGACTGCTTTTTTGCTTGTTACTGCTATCCGGGTGACTTGATAGTAGCATATTAGCCTAAGCAATATAGACTGGGTAATTGAGACCTCATCATAGCACAATGGGCCTGATCCAGACCTACGGGCGCCTTACGTGTCCAGATTCCTACCCTAACGATTATGATCAGCTCTGTGGCCTTACGGCTGCATTGCTGACCGTAACGGGGCTTTCTCCGTCCCGTTCCCTAATCTGCATGCCTATCTCCGCCTTGACGGCAGAGATACAACATGCGTAAAGGGGGGGGGGAAAGCCCCCTTTTCGTAACAGCTGGCGGGTGTAACTATAGTTACGCCCGCCGGCCCTTACGCCGCCGTACGAAGGATATGCACATGCGCACAACCTTCAAAACAGGGAAATTATGGCCGAGACGGCGATAATTATCTGTGCGGCCATAGCTCTGGATACGGCCCAATGTTACTCCAACAGCTTTACTGGTGATCTCAGTTGTAATATGAAAAACAGTTTATGTATTTATAAACAAATCACTTTATTCTACAATGAAAACAGTTCAGAGAACAATGTATAATGCAGTGTTATCCTCCCTAGCATGAAAATGGAATCAGAGGTTTAGTTAAAAGAGAGTAGAACTATAGATGTGACAAAATCACAATTTATCCAATGATGTTACTGTCACTTCGGGCATAAAAACTTTTATTTAATAACAAGCAGAAAAATGAAGATTGTCAAATGGAAGTGATAGTAAGCATGTCAGAGCAGTTTTTTGAGAAATGTACTTAATATGTACTACACAGGCAGGAAACATAGATAGATATATCACCATACTAAACTGAAATATGATATTTACGCCGTCTCAGGATTCCAAAATAAAATACTTATGAATTACACTGAAAGCCTTAAGATTCACCAGAAGTTGTCTAAGTATTTCCACTCTTGAGTCCAAAATTGTGTTCTAAACACAACAAAATATAATACTAACATCATAACCATATATCATAGGCAATAGTTGTGGAAAAAAGTAATAGCTACCAAATAAGAATATATTTATGTACGTCTGTTACTGAGAATTACAATTTTAAAATACCTCAGGATCTAGTTATCAAATGATGGAAAATGCTAAATCTGGTGATTATAACAGATTTACAGCTGAACCTAGTTATCAAATCCACCTGACAGTAGCCCTCGTGTACAGGAAACACCACTATAGTCTTTATCACTGTCATCATTTCAGGAAGGCAGCATCTAGGCGGAAACTCTAGAAAATGGTTTATCTTTAGTATAAAATTTTGGGGTTTTTTGCAAATACTTTTATTACTGTATTTTAAACAACATCTGAACTTTAGCACAGTTTCAGACTACCAGTTTGAAGCTGGCAAGCCCTGCAATAATGGATAAAGTGTTAAGAGGATTTTTACAACAGAATGCCAGTATTTCATCAATCAGTTGCCCCAGCAACATCTTTTTCATAAATTACACACTTTATTTTCCAATATCTACTAATGAACAGACAACCTTATTCATTGTCACATTCCCAGTGCTGTAATGCGCTTGTATGTTGTACGCAGTGCTGAATAGTCTGCTTTTAATTGTACCTCTTCCTGATGATACAGTGGGGAGAGAAGACCACCCACATAGAATATCATTCAGTGTAAGGCAATACTATTTAAAAGCTATTTTAAGAATGGAAAGTGAGATTTAAACAGTGATAAACATCTTCAGTAATGTGACAACCTGCACAGAAGGGGTCTACCATTTGAGATCAGTTTATTTGCAAGCCATTTACTACATTTAAATGCATTTAATAATGCATTATTGATATGAACCGATGATTTGACAAATACAGGAATAATAAGGGGAAATCTCACTATAAAGTGCTGAACTGGAACATATTAATGTCTGTCAGGCTCAAATGACAAACATAGTCCACATTTTTACACTACATCTATGGTCTTACTGAACATCTTACAGTTGCAACTCTAGGCTGTCATTTACTATAATACAAAAATATAAATCATGTATATATTCAAAATCATAGGTTCTTAGCATATTGCTGCAGCTGTAATTACCACCTAACAATCTGGGTACATAGAGGACTGGAAGGACTTTGTTTTGCTGTTACTACTTTTTCCTGTATGTATTCACAACTGTTATTATCATTTGCTAGATCTTACTAAGCCATATGTCATTGAAAACAAAAATACTGAATAGTATTACAGAGTGTGCATAGTATATGTGTGCTTTTTACATAAGGGTTGGTCAACACTTTTTTAGGTGCAAGTATAGACCTGAGCAATACCATGTTGAACTGCAAGGGGAGACAAATTTAAATTGTAAAGCTGAATTAGAGTTGAGATTTGAAGTTTCCTAGCTCAACTCTAATTTATGGACTAAATATAAAACTATGCAGTATTTGATATCTACGTACAAAATAATAGTATTTTCCATGCATGCAAATGAATTAAAATGAATTAGCACCCCTTACTTGCAAAATAAATTATCCGAGCTGTACACTTGCACTTGTTTTGCCAATACTCCTAAACTATGGATAAATCCCATAAGTAAAGCATACATATAAACTATTTTAATAGATAACGCTCTATAACTCAGTGGAAAATTTTGATGTTTAAATGTTATTTCTTTTCCTATAGTTGACATTTGTATTTTCAAGCTTTAATACTGTCACATTAATTTAATGCAATTAATTTAAATCCCTCTGTGGTCCAACTTTAACAGCTACTGTGCACAGTCAGGTAAGTGACAGCTGAAGTTTGCAGGAAGTTTTCCATATTGTGTCAATCAGCAGCAATAAAAACAGAGAAACATCATTTTACAGGAAGACATCCAGCTGATTAAACTGTTTGATCCGGAGAAGGTTATGGCTGCTCCATCCTGATTACCATCTCTTTACATATTCATGTGTTGGATTAGTTGTTGATATGGCTTAAGTTTGATTGAACTAGTTCAAGATAGTTTCTTTGAAAACTATTTGTAGTGAAGCCTGAATATGTATTTAGAGAGAACTATATAGAGTTTGCAAGAAGACTGTTTTACATTAAGTTATAGATGACATTAATGGATTGGACAGTAAATTATTCAATAAACATCATTGTAACATAACTTTTTTTTATATGTATTCTTCCTGTTCCTATGACCAATATATAGCCTATAGTAGCATGTCCTAAATATGTGTAGCATTATTGCTGAGTGCTTCGAAATGACACATAAAAAGTTGCACACTAATTTTACTATACATCCATAAAGTTTGAATAGGAGCAGATGCTTATGTTTAATAAAACACGTCTCACTTCTGTTGGAGCAAAGACAAATGAATGGTTTGCTTGTGCTTTTATTAGGATTTGTTTATGGGACATGAGATTTGGGTGAAATTAAACAGAGAATAACCCTTCTGTAACGCATAAAAATGCCTTCCAAGTGTAATGTTAAAATGGCCATCACAGCATATAAGACAAATGCTTCGAAAGCAAGTGCACATTATCACGCCAAATGGAAAATATTTAGAAAGCTGTTCTCTTACTTGAAACAATAACACTATATGCAATAAAATAGATAGATATGTAACATTATAGCTTTCAGTGCTTTCTTTCGGTCAGTGTACTAAACAGAGCAGCCTTTTATAAACTATATTGACAAATAAGTTTAGAACCACAAAACTTCTACTACTAGTGATACAATAATACAAGAGGCTGAAGTTTTCTCACCTCTCCAGGCAGGTGTGGGGCAAAGCTGCTAATCCTTTGCACATTTTGGCTTCTGTTGAAGGTTTCTGATCTTTGAGAAGTAATTTGTAAAATAGCTTTTTTTTCCACTCTCTGGCAGAAGCCTGTATCTATCTTTCAGAGATAACCCCTCTGTTGCAGTCTATGGCAGAAGCTGTGTCTGGTTCTCTGATATAGCTCTGACAGAAGCACTCTCTCTGGTTTTCACTGTGAGGTAGTCTCTTATTAGCAGAAGTATATAGAGGTTTAGCCCTGGATGTAAGCCAGCCCCTCATCCAATGACATTCTCAGTTGCACCACGAGCTTGAGAGCAGTAACTTCTGTGCTTTGCTCAGAGGAAGAGGGGATGCAGGGAATAATTGTGCTGGGATGTGTATGTGGTACAGGGTCCTATTGCATCATCAATCACTTATATTGAACTGTAACCTCTTCCCAACATTGAATATTACAACGGATGAACTAAGATCCCATGTCTCTGGCAAGATCTTTATAACTAGAAAGTTCATCCAGGGATATGCACTACTTTTGCTATCTATGACAGCACATTCATATACAGTAGGGGCTGCTCCAGACTTGAAAGCAACTGTAAAAAGGTGCTGATCTACCCTTTACCCTCTGCCCTTTACATGTGCAGAGAGCATTAGAGTGAAGAAGTGATGTCCTTTTTTCATCTCTAAACTGCAATGTAACAATATATCTGTTCAGTGATTGTGTGCTATGAGCGAAAAGCACTTGTACCCCTCACCTTTGTTTTATGCTGCAGTTCATGAATCCGAATAAGCCCTATAATACTTATATAAAAGTAGCATAGCCATGTACTTCTTTATATCGTTTGCAACATCTTAACATAATTATTTGGTTTTTACAGCTGTATATTTAAAATAGGGAAAAACTTTTTTTTACTTTATTTCACAGTTTTTTGTGCCATTGACAGGTGAAACTCAAAAAATTAGAATAACGTTCAAAAGTTCATTTATTTCAGTAATTCAACTTAAAAGGTGAAACCAATATATTATATAGACTCATTACATGCAAAGTGAGATATTTCAAGCCTTTATTTGTATTAATTTTGATGATTATTGCTTTGAACTTATGAAAACCCCAAAATCAAAATCTCACAAGAATAATGTGATGTGACAAGGTTCATTATTGTAGGCTCAAAGTGTCACACTATAATCAGCAAATTATTCCAAAACACCTGCAATGGGTTCCTGAGCTTTAAATGGTCTCTCATTCTGGATCAGTAGAATTCACAATCATGGGGGAGACTGCTGACCTGACAGTTGTGCAGAAAACCATCATTGACACCCTCCACAAGGAAGGAAAGCCTCAAAAAGAAATTGCAAAAGAAGTTGGATGTTCTCAAAGTGCTGTATAAAAGCACATTAATAGAAAGTTAAGTGGAAGAGTGTGGAAGGGAAGAAAAAGGTGCACAAGCAGCAGGGATGACTGCAGCCTGGAGAGGATTGTCAGGAAAAGGCCATTCAAGAGTGTGGGGGAGCTGCACAAGGAGTGGACTGAAGCTGGAGTTAGTGCATCAAGAGCCACCACATTGGATGTTCTCAAAGTGCTGTATAAAAGCACATTAATAGAAAGTTAAGTGGAAGGGCAAAGTGTGGAAGAAAAAGGTGCACAAGCAGCAGGGATGACCGCAGCCTGGAGTGGATTGTCAGGAAAAGGCCATTCAAAAGTGTGGGGGAGCTGCACAAGGACTGAACTGAAGCTGGAGTTAGTGCATCAAAAGCCACCACAAACAGACGGATCCTGGACATGAGCTTCAAATGTCATATTCCTCTTTTCAAGCTGCTCCTGTACAACAAACAACATCAGAAGCATCTTACCTGGACTAAAGAAAGAAAGAACTGGTCTGTTGCTCAGTGGTCCAAAGTCCTCTTTTCTGATGAGAGCAAATTTTGCATCTCATTTGGAAACCAAGGTCCCAGAGTCTGGTGGAGGAATGGAGAGGCACAATCCCAAATGCTTGAAGTCCAATGTGAAGTTTCCATAACACCTCAGCAGTGCCACAGGCTGATAGCATCCATGCCACGCCGCATTGAGGCAGTAATTCGTGCAAAAGGGGCCCAAACCAAGTACTGAGTACATATGCATGATTATACTTTTCAGAGGGCTGACATTTCTGTATATAAAAACCTTCTTTTTTTTTTTCATGTAATATTCTAATTTTGTGAGATTTTGATTTCGGGTTTTCATAAGCTCAAAGCCATAATCATCAAAACTAATACAAATAAATGCTTAAAAAATCTCTCTTTGCATGTAATGAGTCTATATAATATAATATAAAAATGTGATTTAGAGTTAGCTGCGCTCAACACTGCAGCCAAAAAACAAAAGAACTATTGAGGGTCCTACACCCTCAGGGAAAATGGAAACAACAAAGTAAAAAAATCCTTTTAATTAGCGCTGTGTAAACAATAAAAATCTAAAACTTCTAAATTTAAAAAAACGGGAAAGTGCATAAAACAACAAGTGATATAAAATTGTCCATACACTTCTTAAAATTCCGCGGAGGTCCCCATGCAGGATAAAGAAAAAAGAAATTGTGGAAAATTAATAACACAATTTATTCAAACAACATCTAAAACATGTAAGAGGTAAAGGAACCTCTGACGAGACCTTAGAGCACAAAAAGTCCGTACCTGGCAGCAAAGGATGGTATACGTGGTTCAAACACCCGCTGCTGGACGTATATACCCGGGAACCGTCCTCGATGGAAACTTCAGCGGGGAACCAGAAAGGAAGCCTTCGGACCGAATCTCTGTGCTGTGGACTCCAACTGACGCGTTTTGAGTGGGTCGCCTTTTTCTCAAAGTGGATTTTATATCACTTGTTGTTTTATGCACACCTTGCACTTTCCCGTTTTTTAAAATTTAGAGGTTTTAGATTTTTATTGTTTACACAGTGCTAATCAAAAGGATTTTTTTACTTTGTTATATAATATAATAGTTTCACCTTTTAAGTTGAATTACTGAAATGAATGAACTTTTGAACGATAGTCTAATTTTTCGAATTTCACCTGTATATGGTACAATGAGTTTTTTTTGTATTTTGTCAGGAGTCACTTTATTACTGCTGCAAAAAATAAAAATCGTGGATCCAGCAAAGAGCCAAGGGGCCAGATTTACTAAGCTGTGGGAAAGGAAAATTACATACTAGAGAATGTCAGCTAGAATCTGATTGCTTGCTATGAGCAACATCTTTACTTTTCCTTTCCCGCAGCTTAGTAAATCTAGCCCAAGATCTAGTGCTAAGATTAATACTACCCTGCTGGCAGGTAAGATTTTCCCCTAACCCCAACCATTACCCTAATCCTTACCCTAACACTCCCCTACTATTACCCTAACCTTATCCCTTCATCTCCCACAGCCTAACCCTAACCTTCCCCTTCTATTAGCCTATCCTTAACCCTCTATCTTCCCCAGCCTAACCCTAACCATAACCCTCCCTCTCCCACTGCATAACCCTCAGTCTCCTGCAGCCCATCTCTAATCTTCTATGTCCTGCAGTGCTCTCCCCGATGTCCGTCTCCGCAGGCCGCCGCATCCTGTCCCTTTTCTCTCTCTAGTGTCTGGGAGAGACATTTTACTATTGTGAATGGCTACTTTGGCGAAATGGAGCCTTTCGCTATAATAACCAGTTTCCAGTATTAAAAATCACAAAGTAAATATTTTTGAAAACGACACAGCCACAACTCAGCTGGTGGCTGTATCATTTTCAAAACAGTGCCAGCTGGATGGCAACTGCATCCCAATCTTTGGTTCTGTGACAAAGGTGCCCGCTTGCTTCCTAATATTTCAATGCAAATTGTAAAATCCATCCACTGTCTATCCACCAGTCTAGTGCAAGATATTAGGTATATCCCATATGCCGAACATATGTCAGATATTTTACACATTACTATAATACTTGTATTGTTCAAAACTTCTGTGTCATCTGTCCATGGGAAATAAATATATCCAACATAAATTTGATAATTCCAGAATAAAATAATTTATACATAAATATATTCTTCACTGCATAAAATCCATTCAATACAACGTCAGTGTTGCATGTCTATTGACATGCAACAATCATTAAGATAGTTATTCAAAATAAGCAAAACAGTTATATAATGAGAGGAAAAAATGACTCAATCCAAAACAGCAATCTCTATATAATTAATATTAATGACTTATTACTTATATTTAGTGTTCAATGACAAAATTCTAATGTAAAAAATATGATTCCTATTTCTGTTGTGACAATAGGTCGGTGTCAAACCTGCGTCTGTCACCCCACATATGCACTCAAAGTATTTAATGTTTAATATTTAATATATTTAATGTATATTCAGGAATAGAAACATAACTAAAAACACAGACATGCAAAGTATAACATTATCACAGGGTCCAATTCTGGACTTAGGTAACATGCAGCAGATCATCAAATGAATTGGCAGCCCAGGGTGATGAATCCGCAGGCCACTGGGTAGAGGAACACTGGACTGAAACACCAACTGATGCATTTCGGAGCTGACCCTTTCTCAAAGTAGTGGTGGCTGTGTTTGCTGGCTGGTTTTTAAATTTGGCAGTGCTTGTAATGCCTCTATCTAAATGGTAACGTAGAAAGATGATTTTTTTTTCATCTGAACATTAACCAAATTCTAGATACGAACAAAGCAACCTAATTGGTAACTAGCATTACTAGGAGCACAGTCAAGGGCCTTGGCAAGTTTCCAGGTAGGGAGGTCCTTTATTGGCACGTGTTACGCAGTCAGTGCACACATGTACAATATGGTGGTCCTGACTGCACAGAGCGGCCACCCTGCACTTGTGTTAACAGACTGCTGTTCCTTATATGCTCTAAAGAACTCAATTCAATGGAATAGACTGGACTGCTGCTATGGGAATGATCCAGATCTCTGGGAATTTTTCCATATGCATAGAGATCAGGGGCCAGTATTACTAAGCTGTGGGAAAGGAAAAGTGGAGATGTTGCCCATAGCAACCAACCAGAATCTAGCAGACATTTTATAGTATGTAATAAGAAAGTGAAAGCTATAATATGATTGGTTGCTATGGGCAACATCTCGCAGCTTAGTAAATCTGGCCCCTGGAGTCCGCACAGAAGAGGGAAGTGCACTCCCCTGTCACTCCCCTCTTTCATGCGGAGTCCTGGAATATAAGTGTCCAGATCCCTTCCTTAACTTCTCCACCTGGATCTGCCTCTGTCTGAACACAGATCCATGCAGAAGTGCTGATTGCTGTCCCTGGCCTATCCCCACCTATCTGGTGTAGATAAGGCAAGCAAAAGACAAGTGCCGCTTCCCCCCATATGGATCCATATTGTAACATCTGGCGTGCGCATGCTCAGATGTTGCTTTTCAGGGGACTTATGCCTTGTGATTGAGGATCGGAACACCTGGAAAAGAAAAGCAGAAGATATCATTACCGAAAAAAGGACTGTAAAGAACGTTACATCGTGGAGAAGAAAAACGATAGATTGTTTCCATGCCGAGAACGGGAGAAGGAAAGGACATCAGAACTCTCAGAGTACTAAGCTTATTTCCAAGCGCCTGAGGACTCCGGTAACAATATTAAAATGTTATATTTTTGGTACTTTTTTTGATAAGCTATTTACCCAATTACCAGTATAGAAAAAGAGGGGTTTGCTGGTGTTAGGCTGCTGGAGCGTGGATCACAGGCTGTGGGCTCTTTCTTTTCCTTTTTTTTAATTAATCAAGTGTTTTTTATTGGGATTTTCCAGATTTTACACCAACAAAAAAACAAACAAAAAAAAAATCAAAAAAAACCCACAAACAACAAATATAGGACAGAGAACATGAATAGTTTCGCACATGAATTGTCACTCATATGGACATTAACATATGTCAATGCATACTAAATTGCACAAACCAGCAGAGCAATAATGTGAACAACGTTACAAGTTAGGGAAATGATAGAAATACACAAAAGTAATGGAGCGCAAAAAAAAAAACACTGACTCCCATACATAGCAGGCTGGAATGTACATGTCTTCTAATAGGATATAGCACACCATCCCGGGCAGTTAGTTTCTATCACCAGGGGAGCTGGGGAGGTCATCAGCCAGCCCATCATTGTTGAGGGCTTCAGTGTTATTATCAGTTATCTGGGCGGAAGTAGCAACATTAGCAATCACAGGCACCGCACCGAGTCTGGGAACAAATGGAACCACTCCGAGATAGTAAATGGAATCCATCCAGGGAGCCCATACCTTAAAGAATTTGTGGGGTGCTTTCCTAACATAGTACACATGTTTCTCATGGGAGAGGGTCTCGTTGACTAACAGTACCCAGTCTCTGAGTCGCGGGGGTTCAACTGCCATCCACTTACGGGCAATACACACTTGCGCCAATGTTAAGAGATTGAACAAATATTTATGAGTTGACTTATCAAAAGTATCTACTAAAGAGAGGCCTAACAGGCAAGCCTTAGAGAACTAATGAGAACCAATGAACTAAGAGAGTTACTCCATACAGCCTTCCAAAATCTGAGTATCAAAGGGCAGGTCCAAATCATATGCCAAAACGTCCCCGGGGAGGAACCACACTTTGGACAATTACCATCTGGACGTCTACCCAGCTTTTGTAGCCTCTGGGGTGTTAAGTATACTCTGTGTAGGATATAAAAATGAATTTGCTGGAATCTTATAGAGGAAGTTGCATGCTTTGTAGACCCCATCACTTCCGCCCAATCATCTTACTCCATAGTACCCACATCTGCCTCCCATTTCTCCCTCAGCCCAGACAATTCAGTTGTACACAAGGATCGCAGGGTAGCATAAATCACTGATATAGCTCCCTTCAGAGAGAGATTGGAAAGAAGTGCTTTAAGTGGGGAGGACATAATACTAATGGAGGTGTCCCTAAACTGCGAGCACAAGGCATGGCGGAGCTGGAGGTATGTGAAAAAGAGAGTGTGAGGGACGCAGTATTCTTCCTGTAACTGAGCAAACGATTTAAGGGTGCCCTCAGCATAAAAACACTGCAAAGAAGTAATCCCGTAGGGACCCCCCCCCACTCCCCCCAGGGAGACCAGCTTATTAAGTTGTGGATTATCCCAAAGTGGCACTGCAGGATCGAGACACTGTGGGCTCTTTCTACATATAGCTTTATTAAATGAGGATCGGTCCCAAGGTGCTCAGTCACAATTGTAGCTTTAAGGTGCATGCGCTTTCCACCAACACATACTCAACACCCCCCCAGCCCCTCTTTTATGAGAGCAGCGTGTGTGTCCTGGCAGCTAAGGCACAACTCCAAGGCCACAGAATCTTGCAATTCTCTGTTCTTCTGTAAAATAGAATTTCAGTGTGTTTAGCATAAAACTTTTACAATTATATTACAGTCATTTCATTTTTAGAGTCAAGGTGAAAAGAGTGGACTTGCCTGGTCTGGTCTTATCTCCTGCCATCCAGATTTACAGGTATTAAAGAACTTTTTTGTTTGGACTTCTCCAATGCCAAAATAAAATGCCCATGTGATGCTGGCGGCACGTCATTGGCTAAATGATATTATGAAAGAGTTTACTAATTAATGTTTTTGTTCCAGTGAGTGCTCTTGATACACAAATGTACATTATTTATAGTAAGTACATAGTGTTTTTAATTTCACAGAAAAGAACATGTAAACAGATGTAGTTAAAGAGGGCAGAGCCGTAGTTAAGTACAGTATCTGTTTTTAAATCCATGGCGTCTAATTATGGCAGAGAGAAACGTCCGTTTCACCACACATGTTAAATTAGAATTTTTCTTACTTTTGCACAGATACTTCACAGATTGGTTAAGCAGCCCGGAACTGATTGCATGCAGCACAGATCTGTCTCTTTATGTTGCGAGCATATTTCAAACAGGATAAGTGTCAGTCATAGCAATTTGGCCAAAGATTAGTTTGTTGGAAAAGCAGAGGTGGTTGTTCTGTTAGACCTAAAGAAAGATAGCAGATTTACATACGCAAGTTGGCATGCACAAGTTGGTGCATGCACAGTACCAAGAATTCTGCATCGGAATGCAGCTGCTTGATTCCATGTGGATTTCATTCTCCAATGACTGAGCAGGTCCACTCGGTTTGTGTACAAAGTACACATGGTGGGTGTAGGCTGTAATGCAGATTGTACAGTAAAGGCTTTCCCAAGCCCTTAAGTACAATCCATCTTTCTCGATTAGAGTACAGGAGGTGTGCACTTGCATGTACAAAATAGGGAATAGCAAATTCTGCTATTAATTCTGGATCTGGCACATTATTATTAATATGATGATGAAGATGATGATAATGATAATGATGATTATTCTAATTTATTTATATGGCACCTAAAAGGGTCTGCAGCGTTGAACAGAGAGCATAGGACAAAACAGAGCACAGCAAGGAATGAATGAAAAAGGACCATGTAGAGGGGCAATGGAAGGCAGGGAGAGGTTAGATAAAGGAAGTGCAGTTTTTCCTATATAGGTGGGTTTTAAGTCTCATACCCCTTTCACATCACCAACTGTGAAAAACCCGGGTCTAAAGACCCGGGTGGCAATGGAAGGCAGGGAGAGGTTAGATAAAGGAAGTGCCGTTTTTCCTATATAGGTGGGAAAGGGGTATCAGTTTGAAGATTTGAAGACTAGAGCATAGCCTGATGGAACCAGGGACATTGTTCCAGAAAAGGGGGTCAGAACAGGAGAAATCTATCATTCAGGATTGAGACATGGATGGTGGGGTCTATCTATGTTGTTCTTATTGAAGGCCAGATGCATAAGTCCAGCCTTGTGGAATGTACATTGTGTCACGGACTCAGGCGTTTTTGGATCTGACTCAGGGTCCCCTGGGTTAGAGGTAGTGAAGGAAATGAGTGGGACTTGAGGAAGACACTATTGAGTAAATATGAATGTCCAGAGGTAGAGAACACAGAGTGACACAGGGGATAGAAGCAGTAGGGACTCCAATAGGACTTGAAGCCGTTGAGTTTGCGATTGAACTGAAGCAGAGTGAACTGTGATAAGCTCTAGATGCTGTGTTGATTTGTGACACTTTTATAGCTGAAGCTTGTAGTCCCACGGATGGTCAGAGCTTGCTTCACTTTCAGATAGAATGCTGATACTGTTGGTGTAGTGAGTTGAATAAGCAGCATGCTGTTGTAGATGAAATGCTGGTGTTTGAGGTGCGGTAGATGAGTGCACACTGTTGCAGATGGATTGCTGGTGCTGATAGTGCTGAGTGCTGAGGTGTAGAATGAGAGGCTGCACCACCTCTTGCAGATAGAATTCTGGAGCTTCTACAGCTTATAATTAAGCAGGTGGACCCGTGTAAGTGATGTAAATAGGAAGTGTTTTACCCCTATTGGCTGCCAGGAAATTAGGGAGAAACTGGAAACGTGGTTGGTGCAGAACAGTTACCTGACTGCTTCCAACATGGTCGCACCACCAAACCAAACAACCGCCTAGCCCTGGATCACAGGTCAGCCAGAGATTAGGTAACGGTGGGGTTGCATGACAGAGCAGGCTGTGCTGGAGAATGGTGAAATTTAGGAAAAGGCTAAGTCTGACCTCGTAATTCCTGTGCTTTGTGACACATTGTAATAGCATATGGAGACTTTGGGCCTGATCCAGAGCTACGGCCGCCGTCGCTAGTACAGCGGCCGTAGCTCTAATGCGCATGCATAGTAGCGCCGTAGGGACGCTGGAGGGGGCGTCCTCCAGCGTCCCTACGCTCACGTTACTGCTGGTGGGGGGGGGGAGGCAAGTAAATGAGGGTGGGGGGGCGTGCTAAGCGGCCATACGCTCCTGTGCGAGCGTATGGCCCCTTCCTTACGCCGGCTGA
>WWET01003560.1:6252-17883 GCA_011038615.1 Limnodynastes dumerilii | reverse complement strand
ATACAGCAGCAGCTATTGCATGAAGTAATACAGATAAGAATCAGCCAAAGCCGAGCTTCACACAGCGCTGTGTCGGCTGATCCCTGTCTGTACTACTCCTGCAATAGCCGCTGCTGTATATCTATGTACTATGCTTCAAAAATTGATCTGGAACATAGACTAGAGCGATTTTTTGCCTTATCACCTGTTAATTGGGTGATCGGGCCGCTAATCCCTCTAATGTATGGCCAGCTTTACATTTGTGATCCCCACCAACAACTGTTACAAAATAATTTGATGAAGATTTAATTATTCCAAACAAACTAAAGCATTAAGTCTCTTGTGTATTTTTGAGGCAATCAGATATCCTTTCACTTCTTATATGAGCATGAATAAAAAAAGATAAGGCTTTACAGAGCACATAACTATTCCATGACAGGCCATGGACACTAATTTGAACGGGAGAAGCTTTCTACAACAAACAATATCCCCACTATGTAAGAAGCTGCAAGAATATTCAACATTATTTGAAATAGAAAGTACCACATGTAATTATATTGGGAGTTACTATAAAAACAATCATGTGAAAGTATTTAGATTTGCTGATGGATTCATTCCTGTCATTTTATATATGAACAATAAGTGCTTATAAAAATGCTTGCTCTTCCAGCTAAGAGCCTGACCTGAATGTATGCAGATAGTGTAACACATCCCTGTTGCACTGTGCATGCCCTATGAAAACCATGTGTATGCAATTACAGATCCCGAAACAAAGGCTTAGAGGGGCGTTTTGTGGGAGGAAGGATTGGAAGGATGTAGCCAATGAACGTTAAGGGCGGGCTTATACAACCCAACCCAGATCCAAATGCAGGTGAAGTACCCTGCATTTGCGTAAGGATTGCTGGGAAAGGGGAATGTATCGGGGAATGTAGTTGCATTGTGCGTGACTGTACAGTGAACATGAGCAGCCTGCCATACTTTCCTAAGAATCCAGAGCGGCAGATTGTGCGTCTTCTAGACCTTCCATTATTTCAGTTTTATGGAAAAGTGGATGTTTCTAATGTAAATTATAAATTACTTAAAAATATAAAAAACAGGACTTGTTACAGACATTAACAACGCAATTCCTTAATGTAGATTTATTTTATTATTATTTTTAAATCTATAAACTTCACTTCCTTCTTTCACAAAGAACGTTAATAGACGTCTTAGATATTTTGGCAGTCAGATAGTACAAACCATATTATCAGTATTATCATTTTACATATATTATTTTAACATCAATTAGCTCTTCTCTTTACAATTTTAAACAGTACTTTAACCTCTGCCGCATTACAGTCTAAGGGCCGGATCCAGAACTACGTCCGTCTTCCATAAACAATAAACAGTAGCTACTGTAAGAATGATCATTTTACATATGTTTTTTTTAACATCATATTAATTAGCTCTTTACAATTTGAAACAGTACTTCAACCTCTGCCACATTACAATCTAATTCCCTAACACACATGCTCACAGTGGGGGTGGGGCGGGAGCACAGCTTGAACAGGGCGGAGCTTATTTGTCATGTTTTCGGGCTCCAAAATGTTGGGAGATATGCCAATATACTCAACATCTATTACACACATTGGAAACCCCCCTTTCAAAATCCTGCGTTTGCCACTGAAATAGACTCTCTAAAATCCTGTATCTAGACCCTTAACATCCCATATTATCAGCACCATATTTTATTATTTGTTGGAGTTTTCATATGGACTAAGTTACAAGGTTATGTAAAAGACTTTTGCAGCCTCCTATTGGACTTCTTCATAGCATCTTGTCTAGCCCTTATTACTAGGAGTGCTTTCAAAGAATACCTTGTGCTTCCCATCAGTCAGACATCGAGGAGTGTAAGACAGTGTTGCTCACTGGAAATGTCTATCATCAAAAACACACAGCTTCGCTGACAGCCAAACCAGAACATACTGATTGACGTAAGTTTCA
Source organism: Limnodynastes dumerilii (assembly GCA_011038615.1). Lineage (NCBI taxonomy): Eukaryota > Metazoa > Chordata > Amphibia > Anura > Limnodynastidae > Limnodynastes > Limnodynastes dumerilii. The sequence goes on along the minus strand of WWET01003560.1, from coordinate 15,921 downwards.
ACAATGTTAAAACATAGTAAATAATGTTCTGAGACTACCTTCCTGAGGCCTGCTCTCCCAGGCTCCACTTACACAAAACATAGTCCTCAGTAAAAACAAACATTTATTATTCATACAAAGGAAAGGTCTTAGTGAATAGGACTTAAAGAATCACAATGCGCCATACAGTTCAAATCCTTTGACCTCTCTACCAACTTAGGGAGGTTTCCTGAAATATAGATGCTATAGATGATTATTTGTCTAGTTTTGCTGATGTGGTAAGTAAAATGGTGGCAAAATAACCACGATTAATACAATAGAGAATTCCTTCCTATTATAACTGCAAATTTCATAATTATAATACAAGCACAAACGCAAAAATAAAGACGACTGCCTGAGGGTAAAATAAGAATGAAAGGAAGCTAAATACTGTACATCTCAGGTCCTTTTCAGCCTGTAATGTGTCTTTATAGTCATAGGCAAGGCATAGTTGGCGGAATGTCCGGGAGACTCCCGAAATTAGGGCAGTTCTCCCGGTATACCGGGGGAGCCGGCAAATCTCCCGCAAGGGACTTGAGGCTCGTGGTTTTCCTTCCCCCCTGCCTAGAAACACTAGTTTACTAGTGTTGCTAGGGACAGGGAGGGACTTGATGACGCAAATTGCTTGTGTGCTATATCTGAATACTCAAATTGCCACTCAGCCAATGCACTGCAACAGCAATGGTTTATGTTACTGCTCAACCAATCAGCTGTCAGGGACATGACAGCCTGTGTGTGAGTGCCCTCCACTCCTTCACTACTGCTCCCTATTTATCTGTCCCTAGAAGACAAGGTAGTCAGGATGAGGGCAGCAGCCATCTTCTCTCACCAGACCTTGCATGATCACTTGCAGCCAGGATCAGCAGGACTTCACAGAGAGATCACAAAAGCAGTGGTGGTAATTAGTATTGATTTCCTTGCTAAAATGTTTTTTTTCAGCAAATTTTATTTTGTGCACGCTGCATTAAATGTTTTAAATTAGTATATATTAAAATGGTTTATTAATATCTATTACAATGATTAGTAGTTATAAAAATGAGCATTTTAATTAATAATATAGGCCCAGATGCAGAGGTACGTGATCTAGCGATTTTACACTAGCCGCTGCCGTAAAATCGCCCATTAGTATTAACTGTGCATGCACACGGCAGATGTTACGCCACATAACTCTGAACGTACGTACCATCAGCGTAACTACGAACGAAGGGGTGGGGTCATCCATACGACACCCGTAGTTACGTTTAATAGGCGTAGGGAGGCATTTAAATCGTACAGTATGGGCCGGGGTAGGCAATTACGTACGTCAGTACTTACGCTTTGAAAAGTTAAGGTAGGCTTTGGGAAGCGTAAAACTGCCTAGGGGAGTGCATAGAAAATACGCTAGCGTAAATACGTTACGCAATGAAATGTAGCAAGCACTTTGGTCTGGTTCTACCCCATAAAGTTTAAACATTTTATGCAAATGTTCCTCATGCGGCCCTTGGGACTGATTTTATGGTGATGTCACATGTGTGTTATAGCTTGTATCACTTGTGTAATGCTGGTATGATATTTTATATATGTGCCTCTTTCTCTGATTAATGAACTGTTGGAATCTTTCCCCAAAATGTACGCTAATGTGCGGCCTTTCGTTTGGTTATCTGAGCGAGACTGAACAATGTCGGTGAAAGTCTCGCAGATCGCTGTGGGATCTCGCCGGAGGAGTGAGTAAAAGTAAGTATAGGGACAGTTATAGCCAGAATAGCTGTGGGACTCAGCAAGCCTGGATTACTTAATTAGGCCTCGCAATAAATGGAACCCAAAATTAGATTTTAAAAATAAATCTGTTTAATATTGTGGGCAATAAGCAAAATAAGCCAGTATTTCCCAGCATGCAATGTTTTCACCCCTTACATCGCAAGAGTTTGTCCCAGGACATATTTGTAACTTTTTGTGCAATTTCTCCAAACTCTGAATCAGCCCCAGTATGAGGACAGCTTAAAAACCACTGAATTGTTATAGAAACTATGACAAACACATGGACTGCTAACCCACCGGTCAGCATGGCTACTGAAGAACGGATGTTTTAATATTACTAGTTGGAGATACTAGAAAAGAATGTTCCAGATGATGGGCATTGCTTGTTCTTTTTTCATTGCAATCTACAGTGTACAATGAGCAAAAATTGTGTTATTGTTCTGCTGCCTCTGTGCGTGTTTCTACTGTGCCCACTGAATGACAGTTCAGTAACCGACTCTTTTTTAAGTGACAACAGGTGTCATATAAGAAAAGTACACTAGTTGGACAGATAATGGGGAGTATTCAGAGATCCGTTTTCAAGGTGAGTTCCGTGCGTATTTTTAGGATCGAAACAACTGCGCATGTGTAGTAACTTTATTTACGTAGTTTACGTTGACTATACGCACGTAAGCACGTCCGGATATGCAATGCAAAAATACGCACGTGAAAATTTAAATAAAAAGGGGCGGGGGAAGGCATTAAAATGAAGGTATTTGGGCGTGACCGGTCAGCATGGCTACTGAAGAACGGATGTTTTAATATTACTAGTTGGAGATACTAGAAAAGAATGTTCCAGATGATGGGCATTGCTTGTTCTTTTTTCATTGCAATCTACAGTGTACAATGAGCAAAAATTGTGTTATTTGTCTGCTGCCTCTGTGCGTGTTTCTACTGCGCCCACTGAATGACGGTTCAGTAACCGACTCTTTTTTAAGCGACAACAGGTGTCATATAAGAAAAGTACACTAGTTGGACAGATAATGGGGTGTATTCAGAGATCCGTTTTCAAGGTGAGTTCCGTGCGTATTTTTAGGATCGGAACAACTGCGCATGTGTAGTAACTTTATTTACGTAGTTTACGTTGACTATACGCACGTAAGTGCCTCACGGACGGACTTCTGAATTGCACTTGAATACATACATCCAGATGTGCAACGCAAAAATACGCACGTGAAAATTTTAATAAAAAGGGGCGGGGGAAGGCAATAAAATGAAGGTATTTGGGCGTGACTAACATTAATCACACGTACGGAGGACACATACGCACGCAACTGCTCACAAAAAGTTACAAGTGATCTATGGAGGTGTAAGTCACCGACAGCACGGCCAAGAGAGGGGAGTGTCCTGGGTGTGAGGGGGTTTGGCCTGCACCGACCCTGCGTATAAGTGCGTACCTTCATGGAAACGGTTCTCTGAATTTGGCCCAATATCACTTTAGTTTTCTGCAATGGCAATATATCTGATAAAGGTTGCAAGTATATCTGTAAGGTTTCTGTATTTCATCTCAGAGGTTCAGACGATGTCTTCATGTTGTGACTTTGAGAACGTTGCAAGTATTCGTGTGAAATCTCTATGTGTCATCAGCTCAGGTGAATGATATACACATTATACTGCTTTCACACCTCCACCATGCAAGAACCCGGGTTTTTAACCTGGGTTTTTACAGGGTAACTTGCTGTGTTAAAAAAAAGACCATTGTTGTAAGACCATTTCTTACACAGGAAATTAAAAAAGTGGACCAGAAAGTAGACAGGGAACTACAAAATCCATAGTGGGGAATATTTGCCGCTATGAATTTAGTAGTTGCCGTCTCCTTTCTGGTCCGCAGGACCGCAGGTGGACCAGGAAGGAGAAATACAACTACTAAATTCATAGCGGCGAATAGCTAAACCACAAGCGGACCAGAAAGAAGACAGACAAGTACTCCAATAATGATGATTGTTCCGGTTGCGGAACGTGGCTCCCAGCTTAGAGATTTGATTACTATTGCCATAGCAAAAGTAAACAAATCTCTCCAATCAGGTGGCTTTGTGAGAGACCTGTGTTGAAAAATCACACGGGACCTTTCACATTGACACCTATCCTGTGACGAACCCGGGAAAAACCCTTCTTTTTTCCTGGATCCAATTGTCGGGTCATTAGGCCGGGGTCTAGCAAAATGGGATTTTTCACATCACCACCAAATTCTTGGGTTTCAGCCAAGACCTGAGTTTTTTGCCAAAAACCTGGGTTTTTAGTGGTGTTGTGAAAGTGGTATAAGTGGAAAGTCCGTACACATAGCTTAGTCGAATGAAGTGAAATGATGTGGAGTTTATGGATCTTGGTAAGAGGAAAGGTACATGTTCTCATCTGCCAACAGTCTAGCGGCTTAGTGAAAGGACATTGTACCTGTAAGCCAACTGCTCCTGATGTAAAGAGCTGGCTCTGTTTCATCTCTTCCATATAATTGTAATTACAGATGGCGAGACACAAAAAGCCCCGTAAGCTGCACGTTCTGTTTTCTCTTCAAAGGGAACATTAGGGAACAAACTAAATGACAAAAACAACAGGGATCTGTTGAGCCTAAAAGATCAGTATCATACAGGAAGACAAAGTCAGCAAGATGATAAAGAGGGGGAGAGGAAAACTTATTTACTGACAGCTAATTCTTTATGAAATGATTATGTTAATGCGCACTGATTGAAATGTCAGTGTCTGAGGACACCGGTGTGCCTGAAGCCTGAACTTGTTATGACTGTCAATGAGTCAAATGCACCAATAATAGGAAAATGAACTAAATCACACTGACATCCCCATTAAAAGAGAACTGTGACACAGGTTATTAACCACCATCAATGGTCAGATTTACATGATACATTCAGATATCCTTTATAAGAACCAACTTGTTTATTCTTATGGTGAATACTGTAGGTATTCATGAGCATCTTAGTGCATTTAAAGCACAGTTATTGCAAGAACATTACATAAATTTGTTCGAAGATCATGGTCACAATCCCTAATAATAACGCACTGTCAGATGACCGAAATTTATGTCTTGGTTAGTTGTTCTCCTAACAAAAGGAGCATTGTACATTCATTTGCTTGTGCTTTTTATAATGTTTTAAATATTGCAAATAATGAAAAAAAGATTATGATTGGTTGTTATAAAGCAGACCTAAAGTACTGCTATATAAGGTATCTCTCAAACTGTGTTTTATTAGTCTTTTATATTTATTTATTTATTTGGTCTATACCTTTTGGCTCTTAATACTTGTTGGTAATTAATGATAATTAGTGTGTCTTATTTTATACAAGATTTTGTTTTATCCTCCTCCAATATTCATTTTTAGTTTTACCAGCGCCAATACATACACTCTTTTTTTTACCTTTGGATTTCTTTTACAGTTGGGCCTCTATTTGTGTATGAGTTGTTCTGCAGGCATAGCGCTTTTTAATGGTCTTTTCTTTTCATAGCTTTTTGTTCCTTACTGTTGTTCGTTTTCCTTGTATCATGCACACTACATATCAGCACACTCTACAAATCTGCCCAGAACTCTCCTGGCAATTGCAATGGAAAATCTATAAATCTGAAAGCTACAGATGCTCCTAGATTAGCTCTATAATGCTGGCTGCACACTGTGCAATGTCCCCAGTGACGGTAGCAGAAGTCGGTCTCCAGGAACATTGCATACTGCGCACACACTCCCCAAGGTCCTGGCCATTTCCTGACAGATTGGTCCATCCCATACACTATACAATATTCAGTTGGTCCTAATACTAAAACAGAATTATGCAAATAACAGAAATAAACAAATTTAGAGAAATTAGCATTAAAATGTAGACATAATAAAGGATTTATTAACAAATAACATTGTTGAAATTATTGACAATTATTTAACAATAAAAATGTCATTTTGCAAAAGGTGTTTTTTTTTGTCATTCACAGACACTGTAGAAATGACATTACATAGGATGACAACATTATATGTCACTGCTTTGGCATTTATGACAAAATCCAGGTAAAACAGCTCCACAGTTTAGTGATCAATCACAAACAGGTTATGACTGTTGGTACATATTATTTTCCATATGTTTTCCTTCCACCCTTGTTTCTATCACAGCTGGAACACCTAATTGGCATTGAAAGTAGCAAAGAATAGTGTACACTGTGCATCAAGATTGCAGGGTACAAAGAAATTGCATATATGGGATCCTTCACACGTGGTCCTTTGATGGAAAGCAGTGATGAGCGGTGACTTTCCTGGTTACCCCCTGATCTGCATGTAGGAAGCAGCATGAACACCAGTCTTCATGTTTCCCAAAAGATCCTCACATTGTAAAGCATGTTTATCCTTTATTTATTGAAATCTAACGCATGTTTTACTGGCATTGTGGAATTGTAAAAAGGTATAAAAAACAATATTTAACATAATAATAATAATAATAATAATAATGGGCTGGATCCAGACCTGTGAACGTCAGGCCACTTATGCACTCAAAGTGCGTAAGTGGCCTGATTTGACTGAAGGCATACGCCTTCCAGATGGTAACCTAGGGTTACAATAGCAACACTATCGTAGCAAAATTCGTACAGAACATAGTTCCGTACGAGCCCATTTGCAAACAAATTGTGCGGATCAGTAGTCGTATGGACCGCTGATCTGCACGATTGACTCAAGGCAGAGTTATAGCAGTGTAAGCTGCCATAAAGCCCGCACGAGGGGAGTGACAGGGGGCGTGCACTCCTCTCTCTCTGTCGGCGAACGGAAAGCGTGCGGGGGTCTGGATTCAGTCCCATAATAATAATAATAATTAATAAATATTCAAAGGATAAAATTAATTTTCTGTTTTCAATCACTTCTTTTAGACTTCATGGACAGGTTTAATATAGCATTACTCAAAAAAGGAACCACTTCAAATACGTAAACAGAAAAAGAAATAGTGCTGCACCAACTTTAAATCATCAAAAACATATAGCCAAGAGAGGGTGCCGTTACACCTAATCACAAATACACACAGGGAAAAGCAGATTGCCTACTCATACATGAGTGACAAAGATAGATTAGGTTATTAAGTAACACACACCTCATAAATTCATGTGCGGATCAGTAGTCGGATGGACCGCTGATCTGCACGATTGACTCAAAGCAGAGTTACAGCAGTGTAAGCTGCCATAAAGCCCGCACGAGAGAGGGGAGTGACAGGGGGCGTGCACTCCTCTCTCTCTGTCGGCGAACAGACAGACACCCGCACATATGGAAAGCGTACGGGGGTCTGGATCCGGTCCCATAATAATAATAATAATAATATATAATAAATATTCAAAGGATAAAAAAAAAATTCTGTTTTCAATCACTTCTTTTAGACTTCATGGACAGGTTTAATATAGTATTACTCAAAAAAGGAACCACTTCAAATACATAAACAGAAAAAGAAATAGTGCTGCACCAACTTTAAATATCAAAAACATATAGCCAAGAGAGGGTGCCGTTACACCTAATCCCAAATACACACAGGGAAAAGCAAATTGCCTACTCATACATGAGTGACAAAAATAGATTAGGTTATTAAGTAACGCACAAATTTCGATATTTATTTCAACATATTAAAACCTATTGTTTAAGGCGAAATATAGACACATCTAAGTCTTAACAAGACAATAGATTTACAAACTTATTACATCATGCGTGAGCATTCAAAAAGAGTATAACAACATATTGCATCGGCGATGAGCAGAGGGACTACAGCTAAATTGCCCTGCACTGAGGAGAAAAACTCACCCTAATGCACGCACTAGCAGTCTCACGACCACACTTCTCCCCTTCCGGGGTAGTATCTAAGCCCTCCCTGTACTCACCCTAATATGTACATAAGGAAACCCTCTCAGGTAAGTATCGAGCAAAGAAAAAAGTTTTCACTAGATTGCGTTCAAACAAGTTATTTCAATAGATTCTCTGCATGCAAGTTGATTGAGGCTCACGTCATATGCAGCACCTGACGTGCGTTTCGCCTGGATGGTAGCTTTATCAAAGGTGTTGCAGGCAGAAAGGCCAGTGGCTATTTAACCTCCTCATAACCAATCACAGAAGAGTCTCACATAATGACGGACTTCTAAAAACGGGAAACAGAGACGCAAATATAAAAAATCATATAAACATTACAGTCATTAAACGATAATGATTTGAACTTGAAGTTAAGCATGACCAAGAGTCAGCATAAAGTTGACTTCCTGGATGTTATGATATCAACCAACTCCTCAGGTTCCCTCATTACAGATTTATATAGGAAGGATACCGCAACTAATAACATCTTATTCAGTACCAGTGCCCACCATGCCAATGTTGTAAACAATATACCCAAGGGCGAATATTTGAGGATTAGAAGGAATTGTTCTTCTACCTCTCAATTTAAAATTAGAGCCAAGGAGCTCCAGTCCAGATTACTGGATTGAGGGTATTCACAAAAACTTCTATCCTCAGCCTATCGTCATGCCCTAAAGGTAAATAGAGACACACTCATTTACCCCAAAAGAAATAAGAAGGAGGACATGGTTGTGCGATTTATTACGAACTTTAATGATCAATCACATAGCATTCAATCAATTCTGAATAAACATATTTCTGTCTTACAGTCTGATTCGGTTTTGAGTACTGTTGTGAAGACCCATGTGTCAATATGTTGGCGACGCACAAAAAATTTGAAGGATGTATTAGTGCACAGTGATTTTAGTGTTAAATCAAAAAAGGATGATAAATATGCAGGAACCTTCCCATGTGGTGCGTGTTCTGCGTGTCCTTATATGCTTAAAAGATTGTTGATCGTTACCAAACTTGTCACAAATTAACACAGTATGCAAACTGTAACACCAAACAAACAATTTATTGTCTGACATGTACCTGCAATATAAATTACATTGGTAAGACCAAAAGGCCTCTTAAATTAAGAGTCCTTGAACATGTTAGATCAATCCATAATAGTCCTGCTGATGCTAAAAAGTTTAAAATGCTAACCCCCGTTGCCAGACATTATTTATTACATCATAATGCTAATCCCTCATATTTAAAAGTGTTCATTCTTGAGAAAATGACATCTACTTTAAGAGGAGGGGACATTGACAGGGCTCTGTTGTGTAAGGAAACAAGATGGATTTTTTTGATGGACAGCATGGCACGGAGGGGGTTAAATGACAATGAGTCATATGTACCTTTCCTTTAAAAAGAACATAGTTTGTTTGTATGCATAATTTCGGCCCTTGCTCAATACTACTGAGGTCAATCTAATGTTTTTTAATTTGTTTATTGTAATGTATATATGATTTTTTATATTTGCGTCTCTGTTTCTCGTTTTTAGAAGTCCGTCATTATGTGAGACTCTTCTGTGATTGGTTATGAGGAGGTTAAATAGCCACTGGACTTTCTGCCTGCAACACCTTTGATAAAGCTACCATCCAGGCGAAACGCACGTCAGGTGCTGCATATGACGTGAGCCTCAATCAACTTGCATGCAGAGAATCTATTGAAATAACTTGTTTGAACGCAATCTAATGAAAACTTTCTTCTTTGCTCGATACTTACCTGAGAGGGTTTCCTTATGTACATATTAGGGTGAGTACAGGGAGGGCTTAGATACTACCCCGGAATGGAAGAAGTGTGGTCATGAGTTTTTCTCCTCAGTGCAGGGCAATTTAGCTGTAGTCCCTCTGCTCATCTGTCACGCATGATGTAATAAGTTTGAAAATCTATTGTCTTGTTAAGACTTAGATGTGTCTATATTTCGCCTTAAACAATAGGTTTTAATATGTTGAAATAAATATTGAAATTTTATTCTTCAACTGGCTCCGTGAATTTATGAGGTGTGCATTACTTAATAACCAATTTGCTTTTCCCTGTGTGT
>WWET01003559.1:103713-116861 GCA_011038615.1 Limnodynastes dumerilii | reverse complement strand
GCTTAGCTTACTGCACACAGATACTGACCAGCTATCATATCACACTGTTATTTAAACTTGGGATAGGAAACATCACCTCTCATCTCTAATAGTGTTTGCAACAGATGAAATATAACTGCAATCACCATTACTGACCAGCTTTACTATCACACTGTTATTTAGACTTGGGATAGGAAACATCACCTCTCATCTCTAATAGTGTTTGCAACAGATGAAATATAACTCCCCTGCAATCACCATGGTTTAGCCCAGGAGGTACTTTCCTCTATAAATTTCAGGTTCTTTCTTAAGTCTGGATTCAGCCCAAAATGATTAATTTGTATGGAACATTTATTTGGACAAATCATTTTCTTCACCATTCTAACTAAGCAAATGGATATATATATATAATTTCTAGATGAGGCACGAAATTATTTTTGGAGAAGCAAATCCATTTTGTCAAGTGATGAGTTACAAAATTATTATTTGTACTAAAACATTTTTGAAGCAACAAAATAAATGTATTCTTCCCCCATGAAATCAGATTGATCAAAGCTGATACCATAACAATATAATATACCTGGAAAAGACAAGCAATTCAATTATTTGTGTAAAATAAAGAAATATTATGTTGCAGATATAATAAAGAATATTTTGTATACCACAATTTATTTTATAACATAACAAAATGAAATTTTCTAGATTTAATCCAACCAGTTGTAGATCAGTGACGTAAAACATCATTATGATTTCCAACTCTCTGCCATCTATTATCGCCATGTCGTTTTTGTATGAAGTTAGTATTTTACATAAAACATTCAGTGCGCATTTTATTAAACGTTATAGCTATGATACATAGTAACATAATAAGATAGTAACATAGGGCCAGATCTTAAACTACATATGCGATTTGACGCTAGTCACTGAGGTAAAACCACGTAACTCTGAACGTACATATCAGCCTCGTATCAACAGCGTAACTATGAACGACACCCCTAATTATGCTTCGGAGGCGGGGTGAGGCATTTAAATCATGCAGTATGGGCATGTTTAGGAACTTACGTATGTGAAGCCTTTACGTATGTCAGCAGTTACGCTTTGAAAAGTTAAGGTAGGGTTTGGCAAGCGTAAAACGGCCAAAGTACGTACAAGCGAGGAGAGTGGCTAGTAAATACGCTAGCGTAAATATACTATGCGATGAAACGTAACAAGCACTTCGGTCTGGATCCAACCCATAGTAACATAGTCGATGAGGGTGAAAAAAGACACCATTCCATCAAATTCAACCTATTTTGGAATCCTGCGATCCCTGTCTTTATAATTGAAGTTAATCCATATGAAGCAACCTCCAAACTGATGCAATCTGAAAAAATAAAAAAATAAATAAAAATCCCTTTTGACCCAAGATGGCGTCCTATTTCTCCCTGGCTCCATTACCGTCCTTCATTTAAATTAGCGGTCCTGGTAACCCTGGATGTCCTTCTCTGCTAAAAATGTATCTAATCCTTTCTTAAACATATCCAGTGAATCTGCCATCACAACCTTCCCTGGCCATGATGAAGTGCTCAGTCAGGACTGAGGACATGATTCATGCTTAAGAAAGCTTTATGGGCCTGATCCAGACCTATGCTCGCATGCGAGCTAACGCTGATCGTAAGCGTAAAATAGCCATAAAAAACGCACTGCGCATGCGCATAGTGACAACTTCCGGTTGTACCAAAGACCTTTTCGTAGCGGCGAGTCTGGCGTCCGTATTGTTTGCGTTTTTTAAGGTGACGGGGCGTGTTTATAGTACGAAGTTAGTACGGGCGCTGGAGTTAGGGAATGTAGGCGGGGGGAGCCATTTAAATTGTACAGTATGGGCGTGCTTAGGCCGCTACGAACAGCGCGTCGCTACGGAAATACGTACGAACACAGGGAAAAGTTAGGGTAGGGTTCTGCGGGCGTAATAAAAGGAAGGTAAGGGGAGTGTCGTGGGAGTGATAGTTTTTACACTGCAGCGTTAATACGCTCCGCTCTCATGCGTAGGTCTGGATCAGGCCTCAGGCGTAGGGCTGGATCAGGCGCTATGTTCCTACCGCAACTGGCAAGGTGACTCCCCCGACACGCCCCCCCAGTTTTCAGCTTCTTAACCGACTTACGAATGCCATAGGGCTACCTTATCTTTAGGTTCTTAGTTGTGCGGCTAATTAAGAACATTTCTGCCTAACCGCGCCCAGATTTCCTCATTTAAAGGCCTCCCTCCACCCAATCTTCTTATCTTCCTTCTTAACCTTTCCCGACACGCCCCTTCATTCTTTAGTCACTACGGGCCTGAACCAGACCTACGGTTTTAACGCCAGCCAGCAGCGTAAGATCGGCTTAAAAGCCGATCTGCGCAAGCACCGGGCAGATGTTGCTCGGCGTTGCTACGGAAATACCCAATCGTGGATTAGGCGACCGTAGATTCAGCGTAGTAACGCTGGAGGGGGGCGTCCAACAGCGTTACTATGCTGAGGTTTGTGCAGGTAGGCGGGGGGAGGTAGGGTAATGAGGGTGGGAGGGCGGCGGTATCATACTAACGCCGCCGTCCCAGCGTAGTTACACTGGGTTACGCCGGCTGAACTTAAGGTAGCCTTCAGCAGGCGTAACCCAGGGTAATTACGATCTGGCAGGGGGAGTGTAACGCTGTCACGCTGAGCCCAACAGCGTTACTCAGGATCAGGCCCTACGAACCTAAAAGAAATAGGTTTGTGATGGCGTTTCAGAGCCATCCTGTTCTTAAGTCCAACGTATATTGCGTATATTAAGGTATTACGCCTGCGCAGTATATCCCGTCTTAAATATATGCACCTAAAAAGCAGCATTGGGGGAGTGGTTAGTAGTGTGAGCGCATGATTTTGGCATGGATTTTGCAGCCCTGATATCCTTAACCCTGCGCTTTCATTATATGGTCACAGACAGAACCAACAATTTCACATTTTCAGTGTTTGTGCTGCACGAGAAAAGGTCTGGCAATTGCCATCTTATATCAGTTATGCTCCTTTTCTGTTACTGCTAAAAGAAATGCAATAAGTGGCTATTCTACGTCTCAGTAATCATTGATTCATTTTTTCAATCTTTTCTCTTTTTCATGACAGAACGTTTAAACGTTTCTTTTACAATACCAGCCGCGTCCGACCAGTCCCAGCAAATATTTGCAGATTAACATCCCAGCAAACAAAGTATTGTGAAGTCTGAAGTGTTTCCCTGCAGCATAACAGTCTGACATGTGTTATATTATAAAGGCAGAGGCGTTTTAAGAAGTGAGGGTTCAGGAGTTGTACATGGCCCCCCCCCCTTACCTTAGACAGGACTCTCCCGATTTGGGAGGGGGGCCTAACAGGACTTTAAGCCCCACCCCTTTTTCGGCCCATGAATAGGGACAGACCCACCGCAGGGGAATTGGGGCTCATTCGGCATCTACCCTCCGGAAAATCTTAGAGGGAAGAAATAGATGCCAAATGGGCCTCCTTCCCCTGCCAACCCTGGGTGCAGGATGAATGCCACAGGGCCCCCCGTTCTGCACACCCTGCACCCATTAGAGATACGTCCAGTGCTTTTTATGTCATAGTTCCGGCACCTTTTTGTCAATGGATTTTCCAAGTTTTATAAGTTTAGGCAGCAAAATCATTGGATGCGGCTGCTTGTATGTGGAGTCCGGTGCATGCGTACCTCGTTCGCGCTGGTTGTGATGGCACTGTTCGGCTTGTGATTGGTCGTGTGGTCGCGCGGGAGCTGATGTAAGTTCCAGCACCTTTTTTTCTTACAAAAAAAACACTGGATACGCCTATGTATAAAGGGAATAAACCTAGCAAAAAAAAACATACAAAAAGGGAAACAGCGAGATCACAATTGTTTACATTCGGAGTCTCGTAGTTGTTTTTTAACAGAAATAGGATTTGAAGCAGGGGCAGAATTTAGCCCTCCCACTGGCGCCCCCTCTCTTCTAGATGCACCCCCCCTCTTTGTTGTGTATTTAATGCAAAAGGGTGTGTGGCTAACTCATTGTGGGCGTAACCAAGCCATTGGGGGTGCGGTCAACCCAGGGCCGGCCCTAGCAAGATTTTGGCTGGTGCCCCCTAGCAGAAAATCCTTTACTTTACAACTTTTCCACAATAATGTAAATGTATAATTTTTATTATTAACGCTTAGTTATATAGTGCCACAAATTGTCAGCAGCACTTTTACATTCACATCAGTCCCTGCCCCTATAGGAGCTACATACTAAGGTCCCTAACACATACATACATTAGGGATTATTAAGTCTGCAGCCAATTAACCTACTGGTATGGTTTTGTCCCATCTAATACTATATCTACTGACTTCTCAATACAATAAAAAGAGATTTATAGTGACCAAAATCCAATACTGAGAGCATCCTAGTGCCCAAAACCCAAAAGAGAGAGACTTTGGGCCTGATCCAGACCTCTGACGTTAATACGCCGGACGTAAGCGCAAGATCATCTAAAAAGACGATCTGCGTATGCGCTGGGCAGATGTTGCCCGGTGTAGCTACAGTAACGCCCAATCCGCTGGAGGGGGCGTTACCCTCTGTTACTACGCTGCAGTTAGTGTAGGAAGGCTGGGGGACGTAGGGTAATTAGGCTGGGAGGGCGGCGTTTACGTTATTCCACCGCCATCCCAGCGTAGTTACACTGGGTTACTCTGGCTGCAGTTAGGGTAGCCTTCAGCCGGCGTAACCCAGTGTAAATACGATGTGTTAGGGGGAGTGTCAGGAGGAGTGTAACGATGTTATGCTGAGCGTTAGAACACTCAGTGCACCATTGTTAGTCTGGATCAGGCCCTTTATGTTTTATTTTTTTTGCAGGTTTTTCCGTCTTAGTTAAAGGTTTTTTTTTTCTCTTTGTATGTCCATATAGTTGTTTTGCCCTGTTTGTCTCCATCCATCAATTCTGCCCCTTTCTTGTGTGCCCACTCCGTGTCCATCCATTGTTACTGCACCCTTCTTGTGTGCCCATGTAGCCTTTCTGCCACTTCCTTATGTCCATCCATTTTTTCTGCCTGTCTCTTTATCCATCCATTGTTTCTGCCCCTCTTTGTGTGCCCATCTGGTGTTTCTGTCCCCTCCTTGTAGCTATTCATTGTCAATATTGAATCCTTTATGTTCTCAGATTTGTTTAAGTACACATAGTACACATACATATACATATATGCCATGTTGTAGACATTTAGACCCCGTTGACTAATACAACCTGAATTGTTGAAACATTTTTGCTTGTTAAAGTAGTTAAAGGATAAGAGGTGAATGACATTATTGATTTAATGCTTTGCCCATGACATGTGCATGACAGCATCAAAGGTCCCTGATACTGTGTATATTCTTTATTAGATATATTTACAATACACAACCAGTGAGTCAAAGGACTGAAGATTATAAAGATTGTGTGCTACAAAACATTGTAGTATTGCATAATATGCAGAATGAATGTGTCTGAATTAAAGGTTATTGGCTTGTGTGTTTTTATAAAAAAAAAGCTAATTATTAAATAATGTAAATTATACATTAATGCTATACGGGTCAAAATGTCTTCTAGTTGATTATCATGGGTGTGGTTCGGAGATGAGAATGGCCCTTTTTTGTATGGGCCTTTTATAGCAGCTAGTTTCAAATTGGCTCTGGCATCGATTGCTCTTATCCTGCCGAGAACAAGCAATCAAAGATCCGGAGGATAAATCCGCAGATGCGAAGAGTGGGTTATTTATCTTATCCCAACCCTTATCTTAACTCTCACCCTAACCTTCTCCTTCCATTACCCTAACCCAAACCCTCTTCTTCCATTACCCTAACTCACCCTTATCTGCAGCCTAACCCTAAGTCTCCCCTCCCCGCAGCCTAACACTAAGTCTCCCCTCCCCGAAGCCTGACCTTAAGACTCTCCTCCCCGCAGCCTGACCCTAAGACTCCCCTCCCCATAGCCTGACCCTAATACCCCTGTCACATCATCACCCCGGCAATATCCCGGATTCACAGACCCGGGATATTGCCGGGGCAGCAGAGGATCCCAGGGTCACAGACCTCGTTTCACACTGCAGGGCAGACACGGGAAATTCAGAAACCCGGGTCTGCACTGTCGTCATCAGTGTCATCAGTGTCACACTTGTTGCCAGGGCAACAGTAAACAAATTGCACCAATCAAGTGCGTTAGGTGCTACCCGGGTTGAAAAACCCAGGTAGCACCTTTCACACTGCACCCCTACCCGTGTCGGACCCGGGAATAACCCTTCTTTTTACCCAGGTTGAATTCCCGAGTCTTCTGACACGGGTCCACCGGAAGTACCCCTTTCATATCTCCACGAAATACCCGGGATTTTGCCGAGACCCAGGTTTTTGGCAAAAATCCTGGGTATTTCATGGTGATGCGAAAGGGGTATTAGTCTCCCCTACGCGCAGCCTGACCCTAAGACTCCCCTCCCCCGCAGCCTGACAGTTGGCTCACCCATTGATGCTTTGATTCTGCACGTCTGGTTCCTGATCTATCTGCCTCTCACTATTCTACATCCCCATCTGGACCTGGCTTCTTCCAGCCACTGAACCCTGATCCTGACTCCAGACCATTATAGTCACATACAGCAGTACAGATCTTTCCCCAATAAATAACAGCAGATACAGAAGCACAGTCCTATTTATTATATTAGGAGCAGGGGAGCTTAAGTTATATATAGAACTGTGCTGCTTTAAGGCTGATCAGCAGGCTATTTCGAGGTTATAATATGGATTTTTATTTAATCGAGATTATGAATTGAAATTGAAAACTTCAGATTCCTTTCAGAAAGTGAATTACAAGAGACAGAAAAAGAGGGGTCTCTGGAGGTTCTAATTTCAATTAATTGAAAGATTGGTGTCAGAGGAAGACCCTCACCATGACTCTACCTGCGCAGTACCATTATATCGCATACAGAGCTCAGCCGCCTGAGATTCGCATGGGGGGTGGGTAGATGCATGCAAATCATACAGTAAGAGTTGGCTAAGCTCTTACATACGCTGCAGTGCTCTGAACGGAAGGGTTTCCATGCAGGATCTATAAGGCAGGGTCCTGCTGGTAGATATACAATGGGGGAGTGCCGGGGGCTCTGCTCTCCTACATGCAGACTTGTGAATCTCAAATTCCCTACGATAATCTCCACAGCGGAGGCTACCGTACTGAATTCAATAGTAACTCTGAATACGGTCCCTTGTGTCAGGGACTGCTGTGATCTATCCTTAATATCCCTGTGCCAGGGACTTCATTCCTCTATCCTCAATGTCCTTGTGTCCTGACCTCTGTCCTCATATCTTTGTGCCAGGGATTGCTATCCTCTATCCTCCATATCCTTATGTCCTGTCCTCTTTTATCAATGTCCTTGCGTAACGGACTCCTGTCTTCTATCCCTGGTGTCCTTATATCAGGGAGTCCTGTCCTCTGTCGTCATATCTTTGTGCCAGGGATTGCTATCCTCTATCCTCCATGTCCTTATGTCCTGTTCTCTTTCATCAATGTCCTTGCGTCATGGACTCCTGTCTTCTATCCCTGTGTCCCTATGTCAGGGAGTCCTGTCCTCTGTCATCAATGCCCTTGCATCACAGATTCCTATCTTCTATACCTGGTGTCGTTATGTCAGGGAGTCCTGTCCTCTGTCATCAATGTCCTTGCGTCATGGACTCCTGTCTTCTATCCCTGGTGTCGTTATGTCAGGGAGTCCTGTCCTCTGTCATCAATGTCCTTGCGTCATGGACTCCGGTCTTCTATCCCTGGTGTCCTTATGTCAGGGAGTCCTGTCCTCTGTCATCAAAGTCCTTGCGTCACGGACTCCTATCTTCTATCCTTGTTGCCCATATGTCCTTGTGTCAGGGAGTTTTGTCCTTTGTCCTCAATGTCCTTGCGTCATCTTAAGCCTCCCCTCCCCGCAGCCTAACACTTAGACTTCCTTCCCTGCAGCCTGACCCTAAGACTCCCCTCCCCGCAGCCTAACAGTTGGCTCACCCATTGGTGCTTTGATTCTGCACGACTGGTTCCTGAACTATCTGCCTCTCACTATTCTACATCCCCATCTGGACCTGGCTTCTCCCAGCCACTGAACCCTGATCCTGACTCCAGACCATTATAGTCACACACAGCAGTACAGATCTTTCCCCAATAAATAACAGCAGATACAGAAGCACAGTCCTATTTATTTTATTAGGAGCAGGGAAGCTTGTTATATATAGAACTGTGCTGCTTTAAGGCTGATCAGCAGGCTATTTCAAGGTTATAATATGGATTTTTTTTATTGAGATTATGAATTGAAATTGAAAACTTCAGATTCCTTTCAGAAAGTGAATTACAAAAGACAGAAAAAGAGGGGTCTCTGGAGGTTCTAATTTCAATTAATTGAAAGATTGGTGTGAGAGGAAGACCCTCACCATGACTCTACCTGCGCAGTACCATTATATCACATACAGAGCTCAGCCGCCCAAGATACGCATGGGGGGGTGGGTAGATGCATGCAAATCATACAGTAAGAGTTGGCTAAGCTCTTACATACGCTGCAGTGCTCTGAACGGAAGGGTTTCCATGCAGGATCTATAAGGCAGGGTCCTGCTGGTAGATACACAATGAGGGCTCTGCTCTCCTACATGCAGACTTGTGAATCTCAAATTCCCTACGATAACCTCCACAGTGGAGGCTACCGTACTGACTTCAATAGTAACTCTGAATATGGTCCCTTGTGTCAGGGACTGCTGTGATCTATCCTTCATATCCTTGTGCCTTCATTCCTCTATCCTCAATGTTCTTGTGTCCTGACCTCTGTCGTCATATCTTTGTGCCAGGGATTGCTATCCTCTATCCTCCATATCCTTATGTCCTGTCCTCTTTCATCAATGTCCTTGTGTAACGGACTCCCGTCTTCTATCCCTGGTGTCCTTATATCAGGGAGTCCTGTCCTCTGTCATCAATGTCCTTGCGTCATGGACTCCTATCTTCTATCTCTGGTGTCCTTATGTCAGGGACTCCTGTCTTCTATCCCTGGTGTCCTTATGTCAGGGAGTCCTGTCTTCTATCCCTGGTGTCCTTATATCAGGGAGTCCTGTCCTCTGTCATCAATGTCCTTGCGTCATGGACTCCTGTCTTCTGTCCCTGGTGTCCTTATGTCAGGGAGTCCTGTCCTCTGTCGTCAAAGTCCTTGCGTCACGGACTCCTATCTTCTATCCTTGTTGCCCATATGTCCTTGTGTCAGGGAGTTTTGTCCTTTGTCCTCAATGTCCTTGCGTCATGTTGCCCATATGCCCTTGTGTCAGGGAGCCCTTGTGTCAGGGAGTTCTTGCTGGATTAGCTGTAATATCATTCATTTTTATAACAGAAATTTGTTTTTAGAAATAGAAAGAACTTTTTACTTTTTTTCATTACAGAACCTCGAGTACAGAAGAGACATCAATTAATCATAGTCTGCAGAACATAATCCATCTTTAAAATCACCCACTTTATTGGTATTCTTCATAAATCCAGAGGATAGAAATGAACACGATACAACGGTTTTAATAAAATATAGTATATTAGATAAAGACAAGAAATTGTCTGTCTGCTTTCATGGATTTTCCTTTAACTTATGTTTACTGTTATTGTCTGTTACAAGGTATTTTAATGATCCCTTGGTGTATCTTTGTTACAAATCAGCGTAATCTGGATAGAGAGCACAATATATCAGCTACTTTCATTCACAACAATTGCAGCTCACTAGTTAGTATCAAAGGGACAAACTAGAAGACAACTGGCCTCTACAGCAACGGTGATCGACCTGATAAATTTCAGGAGCTGTATGATTTGAGCCTCTGATTCTAGAAAGTGGCCACACATTGGACCTGATTAAGAACACTTAAGAACGCGTTAGGTTTTTAAATATACGCAACTAATAGCGAGGCAACTTCCTCGGCAAGCCCCCCCAGTTTTCAGGTTCTTAAGAGACTTCCAAGTGCCATATTGCTCTCTTAACTGTAGGTTCGCATTTGTGTGCGTAGGGCCTCTAATTACGAAAGTGTCTGCATAATCACGCCTCCTTTTGGTCATTTAAATGTCTCCCTCCACCCAATCTTCGTATCTGCCTTGTTAATTATTCATGGCACGCCCCTTTCAGGCGTAAGTTACTGCAAAACTAAAGACTTTAGGTACGTACTGTTGAATCACAGCATTTGCTATAACTTTGTGGTCCCATATCAGAGTTGAATCTCTCCCTGCAGCGATGCTATAGAGAGTCAAAGGGAATATAGTGTCCTGCCACCGGGACACTCTATTGTAGTGCTGCAGAGACAGACTGCACAACACTGCTTAAGAAGCAGCCAGCGCCACCTCCTGGACAAATGATAAGCACATCTTGTACAGGTGCGGTGGGGTGATTGCCCATCCACCAGGCCCCTTAATCTGCCAGGCCCCATAGCAATTGAATTTACTGCACCCTCTATAGTTACGCCCTTGCCTACCACCTGCTCCTTAAGTTCTGTATGCTAGGAGATCCATTGCGGAACTTGAATCACAGCATTTGCTATAACTTTGTGGTCACATATCAGAGTTGAATGGGCGTCCCCCAGTGCTACTACGTTCAGGTTAGTGTAGGGAGGCAGGTGGGAGGGAGGGTAATGAGGCTTGGAGGGAGGCGTTATCTTAGTAACGACGCCGTCCCAGCATAGTTACACTCCCTTACGTCGGCTGAAGTTAGGGTAGTTTTCAGCTGGTGTAAGGGAGTGTAAATACGCTCCAAGCAGGTGAAGTGTCGGGAGAGTGAGCTGCAGTTACGCTGAGCATTAGAACGCTCAGTGTAACAGTGTAGGTCTGGATCAGGCCCATTGTGCCATCCTTGTTGGAGCTACTTAGTGAAGGATATATTTTACTACTTAACATTCAGAGCATGACAAGTGTTAGAGCAGCTGTTTTGGAGAGGTGCCTTCTAAGGTGAGTTAGCTCTCAATTTAAAAGCACATGATATTTAACCCAATAGAGGAAGTCTCAGTGTTAGAGCTAGGTCCACCATTGCAGAAAGGCCTTGATAGTGGCTGGTGGCTTATCATATATTTGCAAATGTGTGTAACAAATGTTTCTGCATTTTAATTTCCAGATACAGTTGTATAGTTAATTCCTGATTAATGGCAGTGTTGCTGGGGCATTTTTTTTCCTTTGTTTCTGTTAAAGCAGATTACCCCCTGGCCTTCATGCAGCTGTATTCATAAACCAATAAAATGATCTAAGCAGCCACCATTTTGTGTAAGTGTTAGCTCATACCTCCTCTTTATTTGCTGCCAGTTTTTCATTTGTAGTGTCTTCATTTCTGTAAAAAGGCAGGAGGTAATGTCCATTTACTTATTGTTCCATATGTAAATGTAGAATACTTTATTGACGTATGTCTGTCACTGGGAAATAAATAACTTTGCCTAGCTTGGAGCAATATTTGATCCCATAGTTGTCCCTCTTGTTTCATTATTACACTTTAAACTTCAGACATTGCTCTATTTTGGACCCTGGATTGTGTATATTTAATGATTACTATTATTTGAATAGAAATTCACACTTCTGACACAGGGTTTGGCAAGTAGTTTAGGACATATTTGAATTTTAAATGTAAGCAATATGAACCATAGCAAAGATTCATATTCTGACTGTCAACCTTCAAGTGTAAATGTAAAAAAAAAATCTGTGGTAATATTGAAATAGTTTCTATGGATTAGAATGTATCACAATATTAAATGAATTTTGTAGATAAGGACAACTTTATTGCATAATAGGTAAGTGAAATGTCATTGTATGAGAAGATTCAATTAAACTTTCTAATTGAGGAATTGCTTCACATCTTTAATGAATCATTTTGTAATTAGCAAAAAACCTGCCGCAGTCTTCACAGATCACAACATTGTTAAAGTTTTGTAAAACAGGCCATGAAGCTTAATTCACGACTTCCTTTATTAACATATGTTGTAATCGCACCTCGATTCATCATCATCAGCACTCTTCTACAGAAGGATTTTGATTACCCAAATGAGCACAGAAAATTTGGTAATTCATTTAGTAACCAGTACAATGTGTACTATGAATCAACTGAAATGAGCAATTCCCAGGATGTTGGTAAAACAGTCATTTAGCTACTATTTCAGGCTTGTAGCCAAAACATTTATATAAAACAAATAGTAAATCTTGCACATATCTCAACTTTGTAAAAATATACTAATGCAGTAGCAGCCCCGAGTCCCCCCACAGCGGAGACCCACACCCCTGTCAGACTAATGTTGTGGAGTGTATGAATGTCAGTCAAATGATATAAGTTATATACTACACTTGTTAAAGATCCATAGATTAACTTTGAAAATTAAGGGCCAAATTTACTAAGCTGCGGGTTTGGAAAAGTGGAGATGTTGCCCATAGCAACCAATCAGATTCTATCTCTCACTTTCCTATTACATACTAGAGAATATCAGCTAGAATCTGATTGGTTGCTATGGGCAACATCTCTACTTTTCCAAACCTGCGGTGATGACGGCTGTGGGCCCTTGCATCAGCATAGGCCCCGGTGCCGCTGCACCTGTTGCACCACTGGTAGTTCCGCCCCTGAGTTCAATGAATTGCATTTTCCATAGTAGACATATTTTGCTTTTCCATCCTGAGCTTGTCCACCTATCCAGACCTGCAGAGCAATGACCCTTCCAACAGATTCTAACAGAGGGGCTGCACTGCAATAGTAAGTGTGTGCTCCTTGCTATTACAGAGCACAGTATAGGCTTGACCACGGTTTGTGGAAAGTGTAAGGCTTTCCCTGGCTAGCGGAAGCCTGTTGGTGTGAGTGAAGTAGTGGAGTGGTTGGTGTGAGTGAAGTAGTGGAGTAGTGCAGTCCAATGCTCGGGCATGACACAGACTCACTATAGCAGAACAGTAAGCTACTGCTGTCCATGGACCCAATGGCATGGTATTAGGATCTTAGGGCTGGATCCAGACTTAAGTAAGTGCTTGAAATGAGTTACTCCTGGGCTAAACCATGTTGATTGCAGGGGGAGTCAAGGTAATTGTATTCTTTGCATGCAGGGATATATCTTTGCTTACTGCACACAGATACTGACCAGCTTTACTATCACACTGCTATTTAGACTTGGGATAGGAAACATCACCTCTCAACTCTAATACTGTTTGCAACAG